>JAKSZP010005401.1:0-170638 GCA_022478985.1 Massospora cicadina | reverse complement strand
ATGACTGGACAATAATCGTGGGACAGCAGGGCGGAATCTGCTGAACATAGTATCAGTTACAATTATTCAAGTGCCTCAAGATGAGGCGATATTATGTTATAACGGGTTTTATTGGATATAATGAGTTTATTGGATCGCCTCTATATAAGGCGATAAGGTGATAAGGCAATGTTGATATTAGACTAATATGAAGCAAATCTCCTAAAATTAGGGTGACAGAGGATTAGAGAATAACCAAGCCAAATTTGAGGAGAATCGGTGGAATAGAGTAGCCCAAGCCATGAGAAGCAGTATCGCCTGAAGCTGTTATATAAATGAGATAGGCGATTGAGTGAAGAGGGTTGTTTTTAGTGTAGACAAATGGGACAGCGAAAAGTAGCTGTATCTATAAAAAATAAATAAAAGAATTGGTTGGGGCATTTGCTCCTATTTTTAGTATGTTTTCAAGTGCATCCAAAGGACTGACAATCCCCACATCATCCATCTGTTGCTCTGTGGGTTTGACCTGTGCGAATAACCTGACAGATCCTAGCAATACCATCTGAAATTATAACAACCCTGATGTGATCATTCCCCTAATATGAGTGTTTGGAAAACTATTGACAATGTAGTTTTGTACTATAGTGATGACAATACTAGTACTAAGAAATAGTGACTGCCTTCTGAAAGTGCATATAAGGATGCAATGGCCTTGCCAAAATCTGAAGTGTAGCCCTTTTTCGGTTTCCCTTGGGTGTAAGTCCCAGGGAACGTCCGTTGGGCGTTGATCAGGCCATTTTCCCGTTTCCAAGTAAGAAGGCATTGAAGAGGATGGCCAAACCCCTTGTTACTCAGGGCGATCTCGCTCATGTGGTAGACAAGCGCTGGGTAACAGCCCTCCCACTTCAGATCCCACTTCTGGTACCCACACTCTCCTCAGCAGAACTGCTATGAGGAATCAGTTAAATCTGCACCGAGATTGTCAAAATGAAATCAATTGGAACTAATTTGAGCAGCAATAAGCCCAATGCTCAGATTTCAAATGGTCAAAAAGGTATGAAGACCAATCTATCAGCTGAAATGCCTGATGGTTGCAATTTGGTTAACATGACAATTGGGAAAACCTTCCCCCTCACAAACTTGTCAGGAATCACCCCTGATGGGCAAGTAACAGCATCGGACACCATTGATGAGGTTTTGAAGCTTCCTTCTGGTAAATCAGGCTTTGCACCTGACACAATGCCACTGACTGAACAAACAGCTCAGTGACCAAGCATGGGCGGGTTGGGCATCCTGAACCCATTCCCAACCAAATGATCCCACCCCTATGTGGGGTGGCCTTGGGAGATTCCCACCGCTCGTTGGGCCAAACGTCATCATGCCAACCATCGGAAATGTAGCTGAGCCTTGGTTCAGATGTTCAAGGTTGAACGACAGCAACTCAGCCTGCTGCCAAATTTTTCAATGTCAGTTCCTAGGGAACTAACCTGCCCATTCCCAAATAATTTGCCAGTTAGGTCAAACTTGTGGGACCTGATCCTGGCTTGTTTCCCCTCCAAATTGACTACTATTTAATCAGTCACATTGCACTGAGAGATTTGTTGGTCAATTTTTCTACTTTTAAATTTTCCATTAAAAAACCTTCCACAAAATTTAGTTTTTATATGTTGAGGTTTAAGCCGCCTTTTTACCAACAATCTCATACCCCTCGGGGTTAATGGCCATGGTTGTCTGGTATTTTATTTTATGCCTGTACAAAATTATGGCTCACCAGCAGATACTGGTGGAACTCCTTTCTAGTTCCATATTCATCATATCAACAGCAGTGCCTTGGGCATTCTGGTTTACCGTTCAGGTGCTCTGGCATCTGGGCTGGCAGGCCAGTCTAATTCTTACTTGTTGTTCATCTGACATTGGGTCTCTGAATAAATTTATTTTTGAATTTTAAAATTTATTCCAAAAATATAAGTATTCATTAAGTTATTATATGATAAAAAGATGCTTTGCGCAACTTCAACAGTGTTAAATTTATAATTAAGTAAAGGGATGATTGGGTTTTGTTTTTGTGGAGTCTGCAGACAACATCTTGATGTTAGGCATAGCCTGAGGATCTGGACACTTGATTTCCTTGTAAGACCCATTCCAGAACTTGGTGTGGGTACCTTTGTGCTTGTCGAAACTGTTCATCATTTATTATTATCTTTATATTTTTCTTGAAGCCCAAACTTTTGTTGACATCCTTATCACTAAAATTTTAATTAATAGAGAAAGTTTTGACGCCATCTGATTCTCCAAATGCTATTTCCAAGAGGCTCTTTCAGCTTCATCCTAAGAGGCATCATATGGTTGGTCAGAGTGCCATTTATGAGGATTTCCCTCCTCGTCTCCTTTTTTAGTAAAATAGTGTTTGATGGCATCTGGGTGGCCAGAGCGCTATTTGCAAGGATTTTATCCTTGTCAACATATTTAGTGATATTAGGTTTGGAAGAATCTGGTTTTCAGAGTTTCAATTACAAGGATTCTCCTCCTCATTGACATATTAAGTAAAATTGGTTTTTAAGGCATCTGATTCTCCAGAATGCCATTTTAAAAATCCTTTGTGATCATGACCATCCCCTTTGGCTCTGATCATTGCAACAAGGAAGATTAGGGATATGTAGCAGTCAGAAACGCCTTAATCATTACAACACCCCCCCAGATGAGAGCTCCCTCCAGATTCAGAACTCCTCACCCTCTGTGTGCTGTTGCTACAGTTGTCAGCAGTCTACCAGGTGAAATCTTCCACCGGGTAAACTACCCACTTCACTAAGTGCCAATGCTTTCCTCAGGAGATCTTTGTATCCAGGATTTCTTCCACCTCTACTCAGCCTCTCCTGGGTTTCCCAAGAGAAAAGGTTCTAGCAGCTCTGTAAGAGGACCTTTTGGCTTCCTAAGCTTTAAAACGTGCATTACCAGATGCGCATGAAGCCCTCAGGGAACTCAAGTTTGTAGGCTACTTAATTCACCTGATGGAGGACCTTAATGGGTCCAGGGTACTTGATCCAAATTTCCTACAGCTAGCAGATACCAAGTAGTTCTTCACGTCAATCATCACCAGGTCTCCTTCTTTTAGCGCTGGGACCTCAGATCAGTGAGCATTGGCCTTCTTTTCTGAATCTCTACTTCTTTCATTATAATTTCTCGTAATGTTTCATATTATCCTTCATTTTGGCTGCCAGGCTGTTCGCCGCTGGGTTCAGACTTCTGGAATGGTTTTTCACCATCTTAGGGTGGAACCCAAAGTTTTCCAGGAAAAGTGACATTTGCATCAATGAGTACATTAAATCGTTGTAAGCAAATTGATCTAGTTCCAACCAATCAATCTGGCGTTCTTGTTGGGTGGTCATGTAGCAGTGAAGGTACTGCTTAAAGACTTAATTGCATCATTTGGTTTGGCCATCAGACTGTGGTAGTTCTGAGATCTGCAGAGTTTTATCTGAAGATTCTCTATTGAGTGTTGACAGAAGTGCAAGATGAATTGCGGGCATCTTTCTGACACTATCTCCTCATGAAGGCCATGACAGGAGAGCACCTTATTCACAAAAATCTCTTCCAAGCCCTTTTCCATGATCTTGAATTTACATGGAAAGAATTTGGCATCTTTAATCAGTCTGTCCACCACCTCTATGACAACATCCTTAACCTTTAGATCTCAGCTTCCGTTATAAAGTACACACGTACAAAGGATCATGGCATCTCTGCGATCTGGAGGGGCTTTAATTTCCCTAAGGGCTCATGCCTGGTGTGTTTTAATTGGGCGCAGGATACGCATTCCAAGATGTACTTCATCACAGAAATAGGCATCCCCAGCCAAGAGTAGCTTTAGTACAGTAGCTTTACTTTTTCTGCATCCCTGGGTGTCACACCAAGAGGTGGTCGTGGAATGTGCTTATTGCCTCCTCCTGGAGCTCGCATCTTTGAAGCCATGGAGCCCTTTATGGAGGATGAGGCCCTTCTCTTTCTGGTGATTCTTGTGATGTCCTTTATAGATACCTTCCTCTAGGTCCTTTCAGAATGTGGCACCATACTCCAAACGTCGTTGAGCAGCCCAATGCTTGTCCTTCACTTTGTGAGTAACATTTTAAATGGTGGCGAACACATCTGGAGGCAACATAGGTGCCATGTTGTGGGCATCCATCTCCTTCTTTTAGAATACCATTCCCAGGTCTCTTCTTAGTAGATCATGTGTGAGGTTGCTCTCCTTATGCTTATGCATAATATTAAAATTATATCTTTCCAGTTCTAGATTCACTTCCTGGCACTAGTTCACATATTTTGGGCTCTTATAGAATTTGAGGTCGTGGTATTCTTTTCTGATCATAAATTTGTGCTGGGCATAAAGAAAGTGATGCTTCCATTCCTCCAGAGCTGAGGCAATGGTTAGGAGCTTCTTATCATACACAGGGTAGTTTGTCTTGGCGGATAGCTTTTTATACTAAAATAGCCTGCAGGATGGTCTACCCCATCTTCCCCCTCCTGCAGCAAAACTGCATCAATCACAAAGTTTGAGATGTCAGCCTCCACTATGAAGGGCCAGTCAGTGTCAGGGTGGTAAAGTATAGGTGTAGTCGTGAGGATCTCCTTGATGGCTTGAAAATATTTCTCCTCCTTCTTCCCACCAGAATGGCAACTGCCCTGTCATATGGGTCAAGGATGTGGAATTTTTGAAGAGTTCTTTAATGAAACGGCGTAGGAAATTCACCACAGCCAGGAAACTTTTAATACCAGTTCTATCTGTAGGAGCAACCATTCCCTCACTTTTTTCAACTTGTCAGAGCACATGGCCGTCCCTTTGTGAAAGACTACATTCCTTAAAAATGAAACAAAGTCCTTGTAGAACTCTCATTTTGATGGATCTAGGTGGAAGTTCGCCTTGTCAAGAGACTCTAGCACTCTCAGCACGTTGCCCCTGTAGTCCTCTTTGGCCTTTGGTAATATGAAAATATCGTCCATTTATGTCATACAGCATCTTCTGATCAGGATGCTCAGGACATTGTCGATGGTGCACTAGAATACCGCTGTGGCGTTCTTGAGACTGAAGGGTATCAACTTTTAACTGAACACCCCCATTTGGCACTTGAAGGTCGTGTACTGGTGTTGCTCTAGAATCACATGACTTGGTGAAAGGCATCAACAAGGTCCAGTTTTTGAAGATCTGACTCCCCTAAAATCATCTGGAAAATGGGCTCTATTAATAAAATTAAATATTTTTCAGACTCTGTTATCACCTTCAACCACTAGTAATCTACACATAGTTGGAGATCGTCACTTAATTTGAAATAAGGAGTATGTAAGACACTAAAGGAGACTTAGAAAGTAAATTCATCCCCCGTTTGAGCATCTCTTTAACATATGCTTCCAGGGCCACCTTTACCTTTAGGTTCAAGGGGCAGACAGGACAATCCTTTATAAATTCCACATCATTTTGAACTTGATGATAAAGGGGAAAGAACGCTTATGGAGGTTGAGGGAGCGTTGTTCTTCTGGAACAGGTGGGCGTATGTTTTGACCTTTTCTGGGATGTCCATCGCAGGTTCCTGCCCAAGCTCAGAGTTTACCTCAGACTTATCTCCACCAGTGGTTATTAAATCTATTGCTACTGGAGGCTGATCCTTTGGGTGCAGCATGCTCAGGCGCTCCTCTATTTTTTTAAACTGAAGGAAGGACTTGTGCCACCACCGCATGTCAAGAATTATGGGGTGAAGCAGGTTTCTGATAGTGCTAAATTCTTCTTGGAACTTGTAAGCCCCTGCCAAAGCATCCTCCAGGGCTTGACTTCCCAACATTCTACTGATTTGGATGTGTCAGCTGGCGTAACATTTCCCTTCCCTTCCATCTCCAGCTTCATTATTCACGCTAACCTGACGTCTGGATAGTTATCCTCTGCTCTTTATCAACCAGAGCTCAGAGTTTGTCATCACCCCTCTCCTTGTTTCCCCCAATCTGTAAAGAAAATGAAACATAGAGATAAGATGAAGCATTTATTTCTTGATAGTGGAAATGTGCGCGAGGGTCAGGTGGAAGTTGTAGGTAGGACTGGGAGTGCCCCACTCTGGGGGTTTTGGATGGGGTCACTCCATTGGAAGAGCTGTGGGTGATTCTTGAGAGGGCTCCTGGAGTGGAGACATGATCATAATTGGCACAGCAGCTGCAGAACTTCCTGTGTTGTGATGTGGGGTGAGATTTTGCCTGAAATAACACCAGTCGCCCCTCCACCTGTGTTGCAACCAATACTTCTTCATCAAGATAGGTTCCCAGGCAATTGGAAACCATGGTGGTAAGAATGTCAGGGCAGAGGTTCTGGCGGAACATCCACGCAATCTAGGAGGAGGTGACTTTAGCCTCCTTAGCCAATGGTGGTAAACATGAGTGTACTCCTAGACTGACCTCTTCCCTTGTGTAAGAGTCAGGAGGGAAGACCAAGCTGCATCTTTGAATTCATTGGGTATGGCTGCTCTCTTAAATAATTGAATACATTAGTTCAGGGTAGGAGTAGAGATGACTGAGTTTCCATTGCTAAGTAAACCGTCTGACAGGTTTTTTGGCAGGGTGGCCATACTTGAGCAATCTGGAGTGACACAGGGGTGATTCCATCTGAGGCGGCAGTTAGATGAGCCTGAAGTCTTATATGAGAGAAGGTTGTGTGTAGTGTGCTTAGCTCTCCAGGAGTTATGTCCTGCTCAATTCTGGTGAGGGATGCTCAGAATGGGAGTGGAGTTAGACATGCCTGTGAGAGGAGAGGAAACAAATGGCTTACCTTATGAGGAACATGAGAGAGAAGATGACTATCAGAAATACTGTTGGGTGTTCAAATTATTCGGGCAAGGCTCATTATGAAGGATTATTCACCATATCTAGAAACAGAGACATCATGTTAAAAGAGCTTTGTCTAACTTGATGGATTGGGTCCCTGAACACTGCCACAAAGCAGTTGTGCAAGAGAGCCCAGATAATTACCCACAAGCAGAATTACTATTTTGTGGTGATACCCCTAATCTGAGTTTTTATAAACTCTTAAAAATGTAGTTTTGGACTATAGTGAGGATGATACTGGCACCAAGAAAGAGGGACTGTTTTCTGGAAAGTGTATATAAGGATGCAAAGGCTTTCAAAGAGCTGACCAATAAAGTTGAGACTAGCCTGCCAGTCAGGGTGGTAACACTCAACACAAGCCAGAATGCGTAGGCATAGCCATTCATAAGTCCTAATATCTGATGGGGAGAAAAATAATCGAGGGATGGCGACTAACAATCACTGTGATAATCATACCTACTGACAACCATGCTGTTGCAGCAGTGGCAGCTGCAGGTTCTGCCGCCATTGTTTCTTCCAGGCCCACAGGGAGCCCTGAATCCATTATGGTAACAGATTGTAAATTTTGTGGAAAGATAGCTAAACTTCGCCCACCAGGTAAAAAGAATTTCAAAAGCAAGGTCACATCCTGATGCCATATGGCGTCCAAAAAATAGGGAAAACCCCCAAAAGGCCACTTTAACAATAATCCCATTCAAGTAGAGGGTAGCAACGTTGTATTTATGGCCACTATGCCTAGTCATTGCGTAGACCAGGAAACATGACACCTGTTGGGCAGCGGCTAGCAGATAGAGAGTAATGTTTAAACTGAAAAAAACTCTGTGCAGAAATTTGTTATAGAAGAAACAATAGAAGATTGACTGACAATTGTACCTATTTGGGACAGTTGTCTTAAGTGTTGGGAGCTTGGGGAATAACTAAATTTTTCATAAACTGAGGGTAATGCAATCTCATTTGATTCTTATAGATTGACATCCCAAAACAAACATGACGCTTGATCAATTTCATCCTAACAGCAACTTTTGCTTAAATTTTGCATTAAATTTTCCCTCTCAGAACAATTCTACTTAGCAGAGTGGTGATGCTTCATCCAATGGGCGACAGGATGTGCCCATGGCCAGGCCACATAGGGGAGGTCCCATTAAGTACTGAAAGGATTTAATGCGCCCAACCCTGCTTGGGTTGGGCTCACTTTTTCTGGTGGAAGGGAACCACATTGGAAGGTTTTGAGCCAAAGCATACCATGGATAACTTTATTCTGCTAGACCTCATTTTATCTATAGTAACAGCCCCTCATTGGGACTCAAGGTTGTTGAGAGAGAGGGATGCCCACCACTTTCCTGCTGGTGATGGCTTTTTACCACTGCCACCTCCAAGAACACCCCCAATTTGCTGCACCAATACTTGGGTGGTGAGGCAGGGCTGAAAAGGGGGCAAACTTAAGGGGGTTTGCCTCAGCCACCTCTCATTCACTGCATGGGCTGAATTGCCCTGGGAGACAAGAGTGATGGCCACCTTCTTCACCCCTTTTTGTGTGAAACAGAAATTCCTCATAATTGAGGCACAGGGGATACTCCCTCAGACTTCCAAAATCTTTTTTAAAAGTTATAATTATGCTACATCTATATATATTTAATATTTACATTTTTAGTTTTATTAAGTAAGAATTGTCATGGTTGGAAAATGACATCATCCTTGGGACCAACGTGAGAGACAAAGATGCATGTAGGGAGGCCAAGAAGATGAAGTTGGCAGGCCTCCCTGAACTTAGGCATACCATAGACCAACGCTGGGTGAAGGCAAAATATGCCCAGGTTGGTTTTATGTATTCAAGAAAAGTTTGGCCCTGTATGAAAGCAAGAGTGAAAACAAACTAGCTTTATAGTAGAAGAAAACGGTTTGCTTCAGCTTTTAGGAGAACGGGGTCTCAAAACCCGTTCAGTTTTTGAAAATTCAAGCTTGGGTCAGCTGCTCCTACAATCAATTACCTGAGTTTGGCCAATTACCCAGTATTGTGTTTTACCCAATGGAAGCGTGCACCTATTGGTGCGCTTCAGCTTAGACCTGCTTCCCTCAATTGATTGTTTTTCCAAAATCCCTTAAATATCTTATGTCAAGACCAATCTCCCCATTGGTTGACTTCTCCCTTACAATAAACCCCCGTTTAGTACTTTTCTTATATTTCTGTTATCTTGGACGTTCCTGTGTGCGGACCTCTTTGAGGAGGTCTTGTGCAACATTAACCATTTAATTTTAATAACACTAAATCTATACGCCCATGCACAGTTGGGCCGCCCAGGTTCCTTCCGACCTAGGATGACTATAAAATAACCACTCCATATACCAGTTTGCCTCCTTTTGGTTCCTGCTTCTAAAGATAACCTTATTCTACCTGAGTTACTCTAGCTCCCACACCCTCTACTGGGCTCTAGTAACTTTTGTACTAGTGACTAGTTCCCTGGCGTTGTCTCTGTGCACTGTGCACCTCAACGCTGGGAACAGGAGAGTTATAGACACTCTCCTTACATTAGTTGACCAACCACTTTATTTTATGGGCATGAACTTTTCCATGTGGGACTTTCACAAAGTGCACACAGTGTGCACCAGCTGGTGGCCACGGCCACATTAGGCTCACCCTAACCTTTGCATTTTGCCAAAGATTGGAGCATTCTGGCGTTATTCTCACTATCTTTGACAGTAAAGTACTCCCCCTTCTTGCCTGTACCTGATGAATATGGACACTTTGCAATCCATGAGTTGTGATTTCCCAACTTTCTGCCAAATTTAATAAAATTAAAATCAAAGAATCATTTCTCCCTCAAAACCTCATTCAGATGGTACATGCTGGATCACCAATGAAGGGTCTGGTGATGTTGACCTTGGATAACTTCATGCAACCCATCGTCAAAAAGGGCATAGGGTCATTCTCGGTGCAAAATGCATTTTATAATGATGTTACCCCATATAATATCAAACTAGGTCTCTTCTCTTGTGGCTTTGATGAAATTCTCATTCCATTATATGGAATTAAGCCTAAGAATCCCCTCCTGTCCCCTACCATGATCCGCAGAACTCAGGAGGAGAAAAAGAAATTACTTTTAAAATATGAAAATGTTTATGCACCTGCAGAAAATATGGTGGAATATGTGGCCTCAGCAGTAAGAGTAGCCAAGTATCCCTCCCCATTTTATGATTCAAAAACGTACCCTAGGGAAATGGTGTACCCTGAAGAAAAGTTTGGTGGTGCAGTGCTGGCATTTTCTACTTTATATAAAGATTATTTGGGTTATTTTCTACTGACTACTACCCTTGCATCCCCTTTAGGGAAATTCAGCACCACTATTTTTGTGGATACTGGAGCCTCCAAAAATTTTATGGACCAGAACCTAGCTGACTACCTTGATCTGAGTTATGTACAAGGTGGTATGGTTAGAGGATGGGCTTCCCAAGGTATTCACACGCTGAAAATTTGGGGTTTAGTGGACTATCAAGTTGGCAACTATCATTTGTCATACCACTTTCAAGCTATCAAAAACCTCTTGTACCCCATCATTTTGAGTGTAGAGTGGTTGTGAAAGCTTGACGTCAGAACCAACTTGAAAATAAATACCCTATCCCTAACTTTAAAAATGGTCATAAGTTGGTAGTCCCTTTAACTGAAGCCATCTTTCAGGGAAAGTTGCCCCACTGGCTCAATATCTACCCTCACAGTCTTGCCCCTATGCTGAAGCCCTCTGCGGAGGTTCTCATACCTTCCTGTTTGGAGGGGTTGAAATCTTCGTTTGATGCAGCTTCAGCTAATGTACTACCTGATCAGTCCAAGTTTGATTGTGAGTTCAAGCTCGCTGTAAATCTGGTGCGTATACCTTCCCCTATTTACCCATTGACTGTCTGGGAGGAAGAGGCTTTAGATGTGTGGGTTAAGGACCAGTTAACTAAAGGCGTGATTTTTCAGTGTACCTCCCCTGTGTGCTCCCCAAATCTCTTTGTGGAGAAGGCCGATGGAACTTTACACCATTGTGTAGATTGTGGGAACCTTAATGATGTTACTGTACCTGACCTCCATCCCATCCCTTTGGATTCTCATATTGCACGCTATGTAGAGAAGGCTAAAGTCTTCTCCAAACTGGATTGCCTCAATGCGTTCAATCAGATCCAGATTAAGAAGGTACAGGAGTGGTTAACCACATTTCATACCAGAAAAGGGATTTTCCAGTTTTGGCTCATGCCCTTTGGGCTTAAGAATGCCCCTACAATCTTTAAACGCCACATTGATGCAGCGTTGG
Source organism: Massospora cicadina (assembly GCA_022478985.1). Lineage (NCBI taxonomy): Eukaryota > Fungi > Entomophthoromycota > Entomophthoromycetes > Entomophthorales > Entomophthoraceae > Massospora > Massospora cicadina. The sequence goes on along the minus strand of JAKSZP010005401.1, from coordinate 159,521 downwards.
GGGACTTGCTGGGGGTAAGCGCGGTTGCCTACATGGATGATATCCTGGTGTTTTCCCCTGATCATGAGTCCCATGCAGTACACCTTCAGCAAGTAATGGAGAGGTAAGGGAAGCCCGCCTTACGCTAAAGATCAGTAAATTTAAACTTTAAGTCCCAGGTCACCTTCTTGGGCAATGGCGTGTTTGACCAAGGACACAAGATAACTCCAGACAAGGAGAAGGCAATTCAGAAGTGGCCCACCCCTACTTCAGTTAAATAATTGAGGAGTTTTTTGGGTACATGTACATTCCTCAAGAAGTTCACGCTCAGTCTTTCTGAGGTAGCCGCGCCCTTGTATAAGGCCAGTGGTGCAAACGTGCTACAGTGGTCACCCGTTTTGGAGGATACTTTCCAAGCAGTAAAGTGCACCCTGTTGTCCACGTCTATCCTTCACCATGTGGATCCTTCAAAAGAGTTCATTGTGTCTACTGATGCCTCCAACTTCGCCATAGCGGCTGCCTTATTGCAAGTAGGCAAAGATGGTATAGAGCATCCAATGGGATATTTTTCTAGGAAAATGTCTCTTCCTGAGTTAAATTATGCCGTTTATGACAAAGAGTTACTGGCAGTGGTGGAGGCGCTAACTTATTGGCATCACCACTTGCAGGGCTCTTTCTGACCTTTCCATGTATGTACAGATCACCATGCCTTACTGTACTATCACGCTCCTTATGTCTTAACTCCACAGCAGACCCGTTGACATGAGACCCTTTCCCAATTTTCATTCTCTTATGATCTCACCAAGGGCAAGGAGAATGGGTTGGCGCATGCTTTGAGCTTCAACCTTGCATTAGCTCCTGTTCTAAAGGAGGTAGAGGTTCATAATACCCAGTTGATGATTATGCTGGATAAGATTATATCTCAACTTCCCTCTTCCATGACCAACACGCCAGCGCTTGCACCTCTAGAAAATGTGGAGGAATACAGTATCTTCATAAAGGTAGTCCTTTCTCAGCCGTTATCAGTTGAATATACTATGATACTTGCCAAGAGAGCTCTGAATCAGGAGGATCTAACCAGGGGTTATCATGTAAATGATGAGATGGTGTGGTTTCAGGGGCGCTTATGGGTTCCTGCTGGACCACTTCACCTGGAAATTATCTGGGACCATCATGATGGAATCACCGTAGGTCATCCTGGGAAAGCAAAGACCTTGGAGTTAATTTGAAACACCTACAATTGGAATGGCTTACCTGCTCAGGTGGGATGGTATTGTAAAGAGTGCCTGATCTTCAATCAAATGAAATCAAATCATCAACCTTTAGCGGGGTTGTTGGTACCAGTTCAAAAGGATGAAGGTCCCTGGACTTCCCTATCAGTGGATTTCATTGTAGAATTACCTATTTCTGATGGTTATGATGCCATCATGGTGGTGGTGAACCATTTTATGAAGTTCCCCCACTTCATTCCTTACAGAACAACAATAACTGCAGCTGAGATGACTAGTCTCTTCGTCACTCATGTGTTTGCGCTTCATGGGGTTCCTCAAGAAATTATTAGTGACTGGGGACCCCAGTTTACCTCCATCTTTTGGGAAGAGTTGTTTAAGACTCTTCAGATTCGCCCCTGCCATTCAACTGCCTATCACCCCCAATCAGATGGGTAGACTGAACGAGTGAACCAGTGCTTGAAACAGTTCCTGCGGTGTTACACTGCTGTGGATCATTCAGATTGGGTTTCTCACCTTCCTATGGCCCAGCTTAGCTAGAGCAACAATTTGCACTCTTTGATCAGTTGTTCCCCATTTTTCACCAACCATGGTTTTACCCCTGTCTTTAACTTGGAGCCCAGCTGTGGATCCAAAGTTGAAGCGGTAGTGGAATTTTCCAAAAATATCAAGAAAGTACACCAGGAGGTTTCCACAAGCTTGGAGGCGGCAATGCAAGTATATAAGGTGAACAATGATGGTAAGCGCTAAGTGGGTCCAGCGTACAAAGAAGGGGATCTCATGATGCTTGATGCCCGTAACATCCCTATCATAAAGCCATGCAAAAAGATGAGACCAAAGAGGATTGGCCCTTACTGCATGGTTAGAAAGGTGGGCCACGCCTCATACCAGTTAGATCTTCCCTCTTCATTTCAGATTTTTTCTGTCTTTTATGAGAGCAAATTGACGTTGTTTGAGGGCCCCCACCAGAGACTCCTGAGGCTTATCTCATGGATGGGGCACCAGAGTGGGAAGTGGAGGAAATAGTATCCTCCTGCCACGTTAAAAGAAGGCTTGAGTACCTGGTATCTTGAAAGAGATTTGACGCTACAGAATACAGTTGGGTACCAGCGCATGACTGTGTACATGCTCAAGACCAGATCAAAGCTTTTCACAAGCGTTGTTCCCAGGCCGCTGGATCTCAACCAAATAAAACTGTTGCCGCAATGAAGTTGGCCCCATCTCACAAGAACTTTTCCCTGGCACAGGCCCCTGGAGGGGGGTTGAGCTCCAAAAAGAGGAGAAGGTAATGTCATGGCTGGAAATTACATAATCATGGAGACCAATTCAAGGGACAAAGATGCATATCAGGAGGCCAAGAAGGTGAAGTTGGCTGGCCTCCCTGATCTCAAGTATACCTTGGATCAACGCTGGGTGGAGGTGAGGTATGCTCAGGTTGGTCCCAGGGATGCTAGATAAGTTTGTCCCTGAATAATAGAAAATGCGTTAAATTAAACCAGTTTTTTATTAATAAAAACGGTTTGCTTTGGTTATTAGGTGAATGGGGTCTCAAAACCCATTTGGTTTATAAACTTTCCAGCTCAGGTCAGCTACTTTTACAATCAATTATCTGAGTTCAGTCAATTATCAAATTCAACATCTTGCCCAATGGAAGTATGCGCCTATTGGTGTGCCTCAGCTTAGACCCACTTCCCTTAATTAATTTGTTTGCCCAAAATCCCTTAAATATCTTATGTCAAGATCAATCTTTCCCATTGGTAAACTTCCCTTACAAGAAACCTCTCATTTAGTACACCATTTTTATATTTATATCTTGGACATTCCTGTACATGGACTTCTTTGAGGAGTTTTTGCACAACATTAACCATTTAATTTTAACAATGCTAAATATATCCTTCTATGCACCATTACGCCACTCAGATCCCTCCAACCTAGGACGCCTATATCTTACCATTTTGTGCACCGCGTTGCTCCCTTTTGGTTCCTACTTCTAATTATAACCTTATTCTACCTGAGTTACTCTAGCTCCCACACCCTCTGCTAGGCTCTAGTAAATTTTGTACTAGCAACTAGTTCCATGGCGTTGTCCCTGTACACCATGCACCACCCCGCTGGGAACAGGAGAGTTATAGACACTCTCCTTACAGTGTGGCCTCTTAGCCATATTTGGCAGATCCTGAATGGGGCGTTTTGTTACCCCTCATGCTCAACGTTCTCATTCAATGGGCCAGAGTGGGAAATTGGCCTCCACCAATCCCACCCACCCTATCCCACCCAATTTCACCCACACCAATCAGAGTCAGTCCTGGATCACGATTTGTACCCAAGAAGCCCATTTGACTCCTACCCATCCAAATTCTCTATCCACAATTCTTATAAACCAAAATCTATGAGACTTATTTGCTGATATTGATGAATCATGTAACGTTGTCACCAATGAGGAATCTGGTGAACCTCTCAGCCAGTTTGATTGTGTTTGGGCCAAATTTTCAATTCTTATTTTGACAAATCCTGATCCCCTAAGTGATTCACTCCTAAACCTAATGCTATTCCTTACCAAAGTGACCGCCAGCTCACCTTAGCATTGGTGGCCTCACCCCATTACCTAGACCTATGCAAAGTGAGTACCAATCTATTTCTCAATTCCATGAAGGGCTGACCATACTCACCTTCCCCCTTGATTTCCCCAAAGCAGCACAAGGCAAGATCACCAATTTGCTTAATGAAGCAGAAGCTTTTGTCATATATGTGGCAAACCTAGCAGATTTTGATCCATCTGCTAAAATCACCCAACAAAGTATCACCAATTTTCCCAAATTCCCAAAGCCTGCATTCAAGCTGAACACCACTTAGCAGAATTTTCCAAAGCTGTCTACATAGCCAATCTTGAAGATAGTAACTGAATTTCCATCCACATCCACCCCCACCACACTGATGCCCCCACACCCTGGCTCTCCACCTTTGTCCGTTTCTATAACTTCTATGATGCTGTCCAGCAGAAAAAGTCTTTAGAAGAGCTGCCTGACCCCCCTCACCCTAGCCATGGTGGGTTAGTGGTATTCCACTCCCTGCCTGGTTGAAAGCTTTGTTTTGGGTTTTTTTGGTTTTTGGTTTTTTGATCCATTCATTCTTTCATTCAGTTCTTTTGCTCATTTGTTATTGGTAATGTATGTCCCCTGGTTGGCATACCTCAAATAAATTTAGATGTAGATTTATGCCTTTTTTATCTGACTTTAAAAAGAAGGAGGTTATCATTTGACCTGTTTATATATTTTTTGTTTTCTTTTCTATGTTTTTTGTGCATAACTCTGAAACTACAGGACCAATCTGGATGCTTAAATTTTCCAAAAAGAGGATGCTCCAATTTAGGTCCCATTTTACTTTTGTAAGTATTATCAGTATCTGACCATTAATTTAGTAAGTATATCAAAATGACTCAGAAGTGATGGATTTCAATTGTAAGAATGTTCATCACCAGATAAACTTTATTCCAGCATTGGTGAAGCAATAGCTTCAAAGCAACTTTTGACATATGTTCTATAGCTGAGGGTATATTGAAAATCCAGGCAAGTATGAGATCATAGCAGGATGAGCTTAAAACATTATAGTTGGCTATTGTTTTTCATAGTTTGACCAATAAAATTAATCAAATTTAATAAACTGAAGTTTTTGTATGGCAAACTGTAAATTTAGCATTGATTGACCAATAAAAATAACTAAATTTAATAAAATGATTTACTTTAGATGGCAATCAGTAAATTTAAAATGGATTAACCAATAAAATCAACTAAATTAATAAAATGAGTTAATGTAGATGACAAATAGTAAATTTAGCATAGATTGAGCAATGAAATCAACTGAAATTAATAAACTGAATTATTAGTATATATGTTTATGAGATACTATATATAATAAATATACAATGAGGTTTATTTTATAAAAATAGTGAGGGTTAAAAAAGGATAATAATATAGGGAATTTAATAAAATTGGAAAAAATATCTACTTTTAGAATGCACCAATTTTTCTGGGAAAAAAGAACTAGGGGTAAATTTATTTGGGAAAAAAGAACCTTCTTCAAAAAAATTTTCTTAGGAAAAAAGAACCTCCTTTAAAAAGTCACTAAAAAGTATGAAATAATTGAGAACTTATGCCTCCTCAATAAAACCTTTTCTGAAGTTGGTGCCATATTTTAACTGACATATGATAGGCATTTATAATATACTAGCGGAGTTACCTATGCTTTGCTACGGTATCTATAGAATTTCAGATATTCAAATTTAACTTAGATTTTATACTATAAATAAATAATAACCACTCAGCCAAATTTTATTGCTTAATCGAATCAACCAAAACCACCAACCACTCAGGTAAACCTAACTGAACTTATCAAATCAACCAATAACTAATCACTCCCAAAGCTAAACTGTATCCTATCGATTCGACCAAAAACCATCAACCACTCGGCCAAATAAAATAAACTTATCAAATCAATCAGATTCTATTTTTTAGCTTTTATATTGGTAGATAGCTATCAATAAGTTCAGAAACCATTAAACCTATTAAAAATTCCAACCTCCAACCACTTAGCTAAAATCAATTAAGCCTGCCAAATTAACTAAACCATCAATCTCTTACCTGAAACTATTGAGCCTATCGAATCAACCAAAAAATAAACCACCACTCAGCAAAAACCAATTATTGAACTTACAAAACAGCCAAAAACTACCAACCCCTTATCAAACCTATGAAAAAATCAATTAAATGAATATGAAAATACCCAGCCAAATTGCTATATAATTACCATTAGAAATATATGTTCTAGATCTTATATAGAACTGATGTTTAAATTTATATGATTATATTAAACAATTACATATTAGCATTTCGTTCCCAAACTTTATAGAATACTTGTGCCAAGTTTGGTGATTTTTGGTTATTTGCTCAAGATAATGCATCTATATAAACAAATTAATATACTGATTCTTGGGAGGATACCCCAGTGGTAGAGTATGGACCCTCTACCACTGCCTCCCGAGTTCGATCCCGGTAATGGACTTTGGGTAGGGGACGATTTTGACTGTGTTGGTTTTGCGCACCAATGCCCCGAACCGAGATAGCGAATAGCAAAGGCGGTCCATGGAGTTCCTGGCCTATCATACGCCGCGCATAGAGGTTTTCCGGGTTTTATCCTCCTTTCCCATTTTCTTCACTTCCCTAATCGGTGCGGTATCGTCCCCAGGTCGGCCCACCTCGAATAAAATTAAATTAAAATATACTGATTCTTATTAGGTTGGGACCATCTAGTACTAAAAAAAATATACTGATTCTTAATCTAGTACTAAAAAAATATACTGATTCTTAGGGGAGGATATCCTTTTTTCTTCTCTCTCGCATACATCACTTTTTAAATCAAAAAGTGAACTTAACAAGAATTGAGAGAGTAACCAACTGCTAGTGTGCACTGCAATTATAGAGCAGTGAACCATGGCCAACCACTCAAGCGTAGGGAAGTCAATCCACCCATCTGTGCGCAACATATAGAAATGGATGACTTGCCTGCACCAATGTTAAATAACAATAATAATATGAAGGACACAATGATGGATGTACCATCTAATGAACTTCCCGCTGGCCCAAGCCCCCACATGACTAATAATGGGGAAGGACAATACAACCTATGTATATCAAGTAACAATTTGGTGACATAAACAACAATGAAATGTGTGAATGTGTTGAAGGGTCACAGTACCCTTGCGACTAACATGGATAACAGGGTTGACTCCCTAGGATTGGTGACTGCCAACAACCAGATGATAAGAGAGACCTTCAGGAAGTGAGGACTGACACCAAGAACAGCAGTTTTGGGAATATTCCCCACTGAACCTCAACCAGTAGAGGGGATTGGGGCCTCACAGGGTGAGAAATTTTTGTGGAAAAAATAAAAAACCTGGATGAAGTATTGGTAGGATCCAAAACCAACTCAGATTTGACTGACAAAAATCAGCAGCTCAAACCAACAGAGCAAAGCCATAAAAAGTTTTCTGCCAACATGGAGAAACTAACTGAAATTTACTTGGGGTATTTGAGTGAAGAAGAAGTTGGGCACCAGTTCTGACAAGGCCCAGTCAGGGGGCAAATGGTCCCCAACCAAAATTGATTCAGCAACATGAGAAAATTGTTAGGCATGATCCCTGATACACTATCAAGCACAACCCCAAAAAATTCATGTTGACAGGGGGCTCTAGCTCAACCATGAATTGATAGCCAATCCCAAATGGACAATCAGAAACAAACCCTGACAATTATAAGCTGTCAGAGGGGATTAGATTAGCTCAGAGCCAATTGCTGAACCAATACAAACTATTGGGGACCAACCCCAATGGGGGTGAAACTATATCAGGGACTGAATCTGAGGGATCAAACACTCGAGAAAATTTGGCAAAAAAACTAAAAGTACTACTGAAAGGGGCTGAAACACCAACAGAGGTCAAGTTGGTGGCCAGGGACCTGGTAAAATACACCCCAATCCAGTCTGACATGTTGGCACACCAAGGCATGTCCACCTGCAAGGTCAAACAATGGGAGGCCTTCCAGTTCCCATACTCTACAGCAACTCAGTGGGTCTCCAAAGGTATCAAACCAGCTGATGCAGCTATGTGGCAAGACCACAAGTTTTCTGCCAGAGCAGCTAAACACTGGCTCGACACCCAAATCTCAATCAACATGGCAGTACTATTCAAAGTATCACAAGTTCAGACCAAAGACACCCTGAATAGATGAAAATCCCTGTAGAGAACAAGGTGATTAAGGCCGCAATCCATAAAGATTTAAAAGTGGCAGATGCAAAGGCCTGGATGGAGGCTGGCATCAACCTTTTAAATGTGATGGAGTATAACAAGGCAGGCATTACAGCATGATAGGCTCAAGCCATTGGGAGCTTGGGCCTCAACCCAACAGATTTAGCCAATTACACAAAATGATTTCCGAATGCCTCGACTGCCCTTGAATGGGCCTGACACACCATTCCAGTGGACATGGCACTGGAATAGTATAATACCACATTCTCCTCAGAGGAGGCACTACTATGGATCATGGCCAGGTTCAAGGCCACCAAGGCCTTACACTGGTCCTACACTCAAATTCCAACAGCCACTTTATCTGACCTGATGAAAGTGGGCTGGACAAAGGAAAAAGTGGTGGAGTGAGGACCTTTCTGGGATTGGTCATCAGAAGAGGCTATCAACTGGTCTGCCAACAGATTCACACCAATGGAGATGAAATACTGGTTCCGAGTGGGGGCCAGTATGGACCTAGTGCACAAATGGGTGGAGCTGGGGGTGACTAAACCAATTCATGAAACTCTTAGAGGCTGACCATTCCCAATTGAAAAGTGGAAAATCTGGCATGATGCTGCAACAATCACCAAAGCTGCAGACTGGGATGCAGTGGGGTTCACCCCTGAATCAGCCCAACTGTGGATGAAACATGAGATTTCACCACAGGTGGCAACGGTGATAAAAGGGGTCACGACCCCAGACTTGGGCTGAGAATGGCTCAAAGTGGGGATCCGCATTGAAACTATCCAGGATTGGAAGAAATCCTTCCCAGAACTGATGCTAGCAGCCCCATATGCTGCTGAAGGTTTCATCCCCTCCTAAGTGTTCCAATGGAGTGAAGCAGGTGTTCTGGCAGCCATGGTATGAGTATTTACAGATGGGGCTGAAATAGTGTCACAGTAAGGGACTGGTGCCAGCATAGCTCAATTACACTGGAGGTTCTTCAAAAATACCTCCACCCAATGTGCGGCCCAGAATCTGCACTCAAGTGGTACTGACTGGGGTTCTTGCCAATGGATGCCCTAGAGTGGCAGAGCCTCAAGATTGGAGTGCAAATGGCTAAAAGTATCAGCCACCGAGGTATCAGCATTCACCAGATTGAAGCGTTCCTCAACTGAGGGTTCAGCCTTGATGAATCAGTAAGCTGGATTTTGAAGGTAAAGACCCCCGCTAAAGTACCCAAACCAAGCACAAAAACCAAATCCTACAGCACTGCAGCAGTGCATACCAAAGACAACACCTGGAATGGAGCAGGGAGCCACATTGAGTACATCCATCAGTTGATCAGTGGGGGATTTACAGACTGCCAGGCACCAAAATTGTACCTAAAGGATGCTATCCAAATCCACCTGCAGCTAGTGGAGGAGGAATGGTCTAACTTGGTAATGTCAATTTATCAGGAACTCAACAAAGTCCTAGCTGGAGGGAACTTTAAACACCACTAGGTACCCAAATGATGCTATATAGATATAGCAATCCCAGGCAAAATTGGACCACAAGAAAATCCTCAAAATTGGCATCAAATACAAGGGGTTTATCTGCAAATGGAGCCAACCAGATATGCCAAACAAACTGCAAGTTGGGTAACCTTCCAGAATCTCCCCACTGATTGCAAATGGGAGTGGGTGCACAAAGCAATCTGGACCAGATTGCCATACTATGGGGAAGTACAAGAATTTTAGCAAGCTGGTGGCGATTACATTGCAAAGTACCTCCACCCTCAGACAGTGGAAGCACTGTACGAACTGGCACCCTGGATGAAACCAAAAAAAATTGCTCTACCCTGATTCATCTGCCTGCCTGGCCTTGATAGAGTAGTATACATCAAACAGGAGGATGCCAAACAAGTGTGTTGATTCTGTTATCAGACTGGCCACACAATGGCTCAATGCCACCATCATAAAGGTAAAACTACATGGAAATATGAATATGACCCTGTCAGGGGGATCACCAAAGTTGGTACCAAGATCTTCCTTTGCCCAAAAGCCAGAGAATAGATCTCATGCAACCTAACAGAGGTAGCAGATATGAAATGCCAACAACAAGAATTTGACCTGGCATATAGAGATGCATGGGAACGAGAAGTGGCAAAGCGACCTGAAGCATATGACAAACCATTTATAAATCTGAACCCCAAATCTTGCACAATGGATGAGGGACCTGACTCCAGACCAACAGAGAAATGTCCAACCCAAGTGGAATGGATGGTCCACAAGGAGGAAAGATGGCAGAAGGCAAACCTAAAGAAGACTCCCAAGCAAGGATGGATGCAGGAAGCCAGCAAATCAAAATTGAAGTCCAACAAGATGAAAGTGAATACTAAATTGAATTGGAAGTCATCAGCAAATAAACTGAGGTGACAGGCAAAAAAATCAGCTGGAGTGACTAAATTGACAAAGTCAGCTGGACAATCACTGACTAAAAAAGTGAGTCCCACCATTAAATTGAATGAAGGGGTGCAAATTCAACTGACAGATGAGGGGGAATCTGCTGCTCCGCCAGCAGGGGACAAGAGGCACCCAGACCCAATCATAAAACCATCCCCATTATCCATCAACATGGAGACAGGGATGGCAACCAAATTCTCAGTACATAGGATGCCCGGGAATATAATCCCAGTCCCAACCAACCAACCCCAAAAACCAAATATTACACCCTGCCAACCATTGATGCCACCATCATCTACCAACCAGACCTCAGTACATGACTTGATCCACAACCCAGACAATGCTAAACCTCATACCCATGGGTCAGGCAGCTGGAAATGAGGATAGTGACCACAAATGCTTGGAGGATGGCGAGCATACAAAAGAGGAGGAGGAAGATGCACCATTTAAAAATTAATAAATAATATTGACCTAATTTTTATTTCATAAACACAAGCTGGTAACTAAAAGGAAATGGTGCCAAGCTCAAACTGTGACGTGAAAAACCACCTGTGGTCCCACCAAATAGGCTACCAAGCTCTATGGATGGACCATGTGGCGATCGTTGCAATGGATAAGAAAATAGACCTGGAATTTATGGAAGAAACTCACACGGGTAGGATCTTGATAGCAACAGCTACAAACAGAGAAACTGGCAGGAGCATACAAGTGGTAGCAGTCTACACCCCACCAAAGCACCACAAAAACTGTATGTTTTGGGAATTATTAGTGGAAGTGACTCCAAAGTGACAACTGTAATAGCAGGAGACCTGAACTGTTGGACAAATGTGAGCCAGGATATGTTCCCAATGAGAGAATGTCCTAACAGTAAGGCTGATGAGATGCTCAATTACCTAGTCAAATTGGGATGTGCCTAATACTTGACAAAGAGTATGATGACCTGGACAACTTAATGTGGTGATCATATGATGACGCTGGATCCCCACTGTCAGGAGCACATTTAGAATACACCCTAGTGTTATTGGATCTCAAGCTGATGATGTCCAACAGCGAGGTTAGCATAAATACCAAAAGTGACCACATGGTCATCCACATGGATATTGACCTTGATGAACCTCCAAGGAACTGCAAGTGGCAACTGGCACCAGCCACGCTGAGGAATGAGGAATGGCGCTGAAAGATTGATGCTGGACTGGATCAATTGGTAGCATATCTGGACAACTTCCCAGAGTTAGACCCACTAGAACAATGGACCTGGATCAAAGCAAAAATGAAGCATGATAGTATATAGTTTGAAAAAGTGACCTCCTACAAGCAAACTGCTGCCATGAAGCAGCTGAAGTCTAAATTAGAAAGGCTGAGGCTCACCTGATGGGACAGTGAGGATTGGTGGAGCAAGTACCAAACAACACACAAAAAGTATTGGGCCATAATGATGAAGCAAGATTTATAGAGATGGACCAATGCAACTTTCCAATATTGGAGCCTAGAGGGGACAATGACCTAAGAGGGCCTGAAACACCTCAAGGAAATTTGAACCAAGTCTAGGGTACGGGAAGTGGAGACAGTGGAAGGGGAAGTATCAACATACTCTGAAACAATCAAGCGTGAGGTCAAGATTTTTTATGGGGATCTTTTCTGACAATGAGAAATGAGTGAATTGGTGACAAAAACCCTTATTGACCTGGCCAAGCTGGCACTGGGGGGCTGTACGCCAGAAGATGTCACCAAGCTATCCGCCAAAATCTCTATCAATGAAGTTAAGAGGGCACCAAAGGGGACCATCTAGTACTAAAAAAAAGAGGGCGCCAAAGGAATTGCTAAGAATGAAAGCATCAGGCCCTGACAATATGTGTGCAGAAATATACAGCATATTATGAGACTACATAACGCTGGAGCTCAAAGCCCTCTTTAACCACTGTTTGCAAAATGGCCAGCAGATTTTGGGAGGCCAAGAGACCTGAATCACACTTCTGTACAAAAAGGGCCTCAGATGACAACTTTGGAACTGGCGCCCAATTGCATTATCAAACGCCAATTATAAACTTCTCACATGCATACTATCTAATCAACTGATGGCAACAGCACCGCGCACACTCCATAATGCCCAGAATGGCTTTGTCAAAGGCCATAATATATGGGACAGCATTGGTTCAGTCCAGAGCGTACTCCAGGATGCAAGGGGCATTGAACAGGGGTACCTTATGTTCCTCAACATGGAAAAGGCATACAACCAAGTATCATGGTCATTCCTTCATGAGGCACTAAAAGCAGTTGGTATCCTTAACACTTTTTGAGCATGGATAAAGATGCTGTACTTGGGCCTGATAACAAAGGTGATTGTCACAGATGGCATAACCAACAAAATCCCTGTCAGGAAAGGTCTCTGACAAGGTGACCCTATGTCACCAATACTCTTCAATTTTGCAGCTAACATTATACTGATGGCAGCAGATGCAAAGCTCCAGGGTCTAGTCCACCCTAACCAAATGCCAATGAAGATGCTAGTATTTGCTGATAATATGGTAGTAGGCATAAGCTCACTGACCAACCTCCAGGGCACTGAGAAACTATTAAACCTCTATCAGCTAGCAGCAAATGCAAAAATCAACTTGGCAAAAACCTCAGTGATGAGGGTTGGCAACCCAAGCTTCAGCCCACCAACTGACACAACACCAATCATGAACTCTCAGACAATTTGATACCTCAGGATACTCTTCAATGATAAGGAACCAGTGGTACTGGAGACTGAACAGGAATTATTGTCATGCTTATCAATCTGAATGGCATGCTGAAAGATTGCCAGACTATGCCTCAAGGAGAAAGTGCAGGCAATAAATGTCTTCATCTTATTAAAGTTGTGGTATGTTGCTCATGTGCTGCCAATGAGCCCAAACTTAGAGAAGAAAATCAGGACAATGCTCCAGACCTTCCTGTAGTTCAAGGCAAAGGCAGCACCAATACTGCTGGAAGCCCTGTTGAAACCAAAGAACAAAGGAGGCATGGGCCTCCTGGACTTTGAATCTCAAGCCTAGCATATATGGGGGAAGTCTTTCCTTAAGCTAACACAGATGCACATGTGCTGCCCAACCCTAGCATGGGGTGTGAACTGGGCAAGAGCCCAAGGCCTCCAAGAGCCAGTCACTCCTCACTCAATATGTGAATGGATGGTGCACCACCTGCAGCTAACATCCTGAAAAGGCACTCCACACTACTGGTGACTATGCAAAAGGGCCATGCGCCAGGGCAGATGGTCATTTGAGCAATTGGACCAAGATGCTGACCAAAGTCAAAGGGATATCAAAGCATATAATTCTGCAATGATTTCTGCAATGAGCTGGGAGGAGTGTAACTGAATTGCTGACAAATATGCTACCAAGTCTATCAAAATAAGGTACAAATTGATGCTGATAGAATATAGAGATTCACTCCTGAAACTGGGGCACAATCTGCCCACCCATCCACAAATCCTAAACAACTGGACTACCAAAGGCCATGACACCAACTACCCAATGAAGGAGTTGATTTCAGGCCTGAACTCCCAATTGGTAACAGCCAAACAGCGTTCAGTAACCTGGCAGATCCTAAATCAGGTATTCAAACCAGGCAAGCACAGTGCGCTGGACTACCAGCATAAAAAATACCCCATATACACTGAACTGGAAGCAGACATAGCCCACTGGTACTATGAATGCACCATGTTCAAAAAATACTGGTCCACAATGCATTACATCCTATCAGGCAAACAATTGCCACTGGGAATACATCCATTGCAGGATCTTTTCTTCAAAAACCCTGAGAATGGTTCCAATCCAACTATGAGCCTTCATTTACCATTATTGTGTATGGGTAATTCATTGTGTGCTTGTTGCCAAGGTTTTGAGCAATGAGCACCCTTACCACAAAGGTTTGGTATTGAAGACCATTCAAATTATTTCTGATCAGCTCTGTTGGATCTCAAAATTTTTGTGCCTAATTCTCAGGTGCTATAAAGCCACACATTTGGCTTTCCCCACCAGATCGCTCATCATACGTGATGAGGCAACTAATTGACTGAAAATTGAATGGCCTGTAAGCTCACTGATGCTAGAACTGTGGCTAGCGATGGCAATCACTGATCAGCAATGGTGGAGGGCTAGAACTCTAGTGGCCTGAACCCTGGTCCTTTTTACCCTTGGCCAGATTGCCTGTATTCCACCCTCCCCTCTTACTTTCCCTTAAAATTATTTTTTAAATAAAGTATGGAGTTCAAAAAAAATTAGGGGAGGATACCCAAGTGGTAGAATAGGGACCTCTACCGCTGCCTCCCCGAGTTCGATTCTGGTACAGGAACTTTGGGTAGGGGACAATTATGACTGTGTTGGCATTGCACACCAATGCCCTGAACTGAGATAACGAATAGCAGGCGATCCATGGAGTTCCTGGCCTATCATATGCCATGTATGGAGGTTTTTCAGATTTTATCCTCCTTTCCCATTCATTCGATTTCCCATTAATCTGTGTGGTATCGTCCCCCAGGTCAGCCCATCTTGAATAAAATATTTAACATACTGATTCTTTTGTAAATAAAATTTTAGGATAATTCTTGTTGATACCAAGTTTAACACAGATTTTTTTGTGGGCTAAAGTTTATCTGATAATCTTATATTTTTTATATTTGTAGACAGTTATCGATAAAATTAAGTAATCAAATTTTACTGAATTAATATAAATTTACCAACCATTCAGCCATACCCAATTAAACCTATCGAATTAACTAAACCACTAAACCACTTAGCTAAAACCATTAGATTAAAAATCAACAAATCACCAACCGCTTTGTAAACCAAACCTAAATGTATCGAAACAACAAAATCACCAACCACTTACCAAAACCAATTAACTTATCAAATCAACCAATCACTAATTTTATTTAAACCGTTAAGCTTATTAATCAACACAAACCCACCAACCGCTCGACAAAACCATTTAAACTACCGAATCAACCGAACATCAAACTTCTCGGCCGTAACAATATACCGATTTCCATTAAAAACACAAACTTTTAACTTGTTACATATAAAACTGTTTATTTTACTATAAAAATTAATCGGGCTTCGAGGTGCACACAAGCCCCCTCCCGTCCACCTATAGCCAAATTTTCAGAGCTCTACATGCTTTAGTTTTGGCTGGGCATCGCGCACACACAAACACACACATACACATTTGCTTTTATATATATAGATAGATATACTCATCACTGTATATTCTAAGTTGCTTATGGTTTACATTTGGACCCAATCCAGACATAGATATAATTTGTATTTGTGAGCAAAATTCTATAAGTCAGGTTGGAAGATGGCACCAACTTCAAAAAGGCTTTTATTGAGGATGCATAATTTCTCAATTATTTCATAATTTTAGTGCCTTTTTAAAGGTGGTTCTTTTTTCCCAAAAAATAGAATATGTATATAGTTTTTTATGAGATTTTATCCTTCATAATTTTCCTTCTTTCCCCCGAAAATCACATTAAATACTTATCCTAATTTCAGCACTGAGAGGATAAATATATTTTAATAAGCGGTTCAAATAGTAGGAAATATAATCTATTGAGATGAAATACCTGATCTCTGGTCAACTGAATAAATTTAATATTAACGCTACATTAAAAATAAATAGCTATCAACCTGATAGATGTCGTTACCTCCAAAATTAAATCTAATTTTTAGATAAAAATCCCAATATAAACCGATTATTAAAATGTTGAAAGATTGTAGGACCATTATATAATCTTACATAAAATCATTGGCTATGGCGACAGTTTATAATGTCATGGTCAATTCATTTTGTGCGCCCAAAATGGTATAGTCTTTAACCAAACAGTTGACGTTTATTTGTGGTATTCCGCAAGCCAGTGCCGATGTCCCAAGAAGGATAACTGATTTGTAATTACTTAATTGCAGTCAAGGAAACTAAACAACTTAAATATTACAAAGTGCTCTCTAATAAACTTTATAATTGCTCATCTGTAAAAACTAATCTCTAATTTCTTCTTTATATTAAAGGGGTTGGTAAATAATTTGCATTTTATATAAATTGTGCAATTATGTATTTTGAGATTGCTCTATCAATCAACCTAAAGTGCCTTTACAAACCTTAAGATAATTACCAATCAGTGAATTTCGGTAGTTACTGAAATCTGATTCCGAATCGATTATTAAAAAGGTAAGTTTGGAAACTCCGGCCAAGCAATTCGAGTAAATTAAAAAAGTATATTTGGAGAAATTCCGGAAAGTAAATTCAAGCAACCACAAACGAAAGAAGTTATAAATTGCGATAAGCTTTGTTACCAACAATCAAAATGTTTGGTTTACTAGCAATCGTAACTGTGGTTAGTGCCGTTTCCGGCCTGGGATCTCAAGGTTCAAAGATTGAGAACAGCTACATCGTCAAAGTTAAGGAAACTAGTCGCATCAGCTTCCAAGCTCATCTAGCGGAGGTGCGCCGCCTCTTCAACACTAGATCGGAGGGTCAGGGGATACAGTCGGTGTTTAGCAACCTTGGGAATTTGTATGCGATAAGAGGTACCAAAGCAACTGTAGAAAAGATCGAAGACATGCATGAGGTGGAATACGTTGAGCAGGATCAAGTTGTCAAGTTGGCCAAGGTTCAGCACAACGCGACGTGGGGACTCGCACGTATCTCCCACCGCACCAAATTTGACGGCGACTATGACTACGTCTATACCTCAGATGGGGAAGGAGTATCCGTTTATGTTATTGACACCGGTATCATGGTCAACCATCCCGAGTTTGAAGGGCGAGCAAGTATCGGGGCAAGCTTTGCTGGCTACAACGACGATGACGAACATGGACATGGCACGCATTGCGCAGGAACAGTTGGTTCCAAAAGTTATGGTGTCGCCAAGAAGGCCAATCTGGTTTCAGTGAAGGTGTTTGATGGCAGTGGCAGCGGTTCAACCTCAGGAATCCTTAGCGCCATCGATTGGGCTATTGGGGACAAGAAAGGTGTCAGAGGAAACGTGCTCAGCATGTCCTTGGCAGGAGGACGGAGCCAGGCTTCTAACAACGCGGTCGAGGCGGCCGTCAAACGAGGATTCTCAGTTGTGGTTGCCGCCGGTAACAGCAATATGGACGCCTGCTACTTCTCTCCTGCATCGGCACCCAGCGTGATCACCGTCGCAGCCTCCGACATCAACGATGTACGCGCCACTTTCTCAAACTATGGCGAATGCGTTGATGTATTTGCGCCTGGCGTTAACATCAAGTCCACTTGGAACAATGGCGCCACCAACTCCATCTCAGGAACTTCAATGGCCACTCCTCACGTTGCAGGAATGGTTGCCAACCTCCTCTCTAAAACTCCCGCCTCCCAGTCCCAGGTTAAGGCAAAGCTCACCAACTTGGCCACCAAAAATGTGCTTTCAAACGTTGGTTACGGTTCTCCCAACCTCATGGCATTTATCGATTGATACTTAATGATGCTTTTGCTGGAATTTAGCTTATCAGCTTTGAAACCAAACTTTACTATCTTACGACTTTAATTAAACCATTCGCTGGTGATTTAACATGGTATAAATTTAATCTATTATCTTCTAGGTATCAATATCATAGCTACGTGCTAACTTAAAATTCAATGAGAACCCTTTACATAAATTTTTCGTGCTACTCGCATGCTATATCTCTTATAAAGGAACCTCCAATAAAATTTTATTACAGTACGCTTGTTATTTTGATTAAATAAACTAATTTAATCATCTTGGATGAGAGCATAGGTCACCAAACAATTTTATATGAGTATATATGGATAATTTTAAATCTTTTTGTAAGCGATGCAACCTAATTAACCCAATTGTACTGGCCGCGTTCCAAATAACCTTTGGTCAATAATCACATAGTGTTACAATACATATAGTGTTATCCCTGTTTTAAGGTTAGATATTATATAGTAATGTTTAATCACACTGATATAATGCTGCTACCTATTAGGTTAGATAGCTCTGTATTTTATTTATTTTATTTTCACTTTTAGATCCGCAAAGTTTGTAATATATTTGAACAGCTAAATAGTTAATGTTTATCTTAAATAGAAGAACTGAGCAAGTTTACCAAAGGTAACAATATTTTGTCACTCCTTCAGTATATCTAAACGGATTTTACTACTCAAGGTGAAAGTATTTCTATTACTAGCTGTAAGATAATTTTTATAGATGCTGCTGTAAAAGGTTTGACCAACATCATTCAACATAAATTATTTAATTTTATATTTTTCTAATATTTATATAAAGTGTTTGATAGAATTTACTTAACCTCACGGCCTATGTTTTTGTGCAATTGCTAAATTTGTATTAATTATTGTTGCCATCCTTGGCCACATCTGTCACATGTTGGTAAATATGACGGAAAATAAAATCCTCACTCCCCACCAGTGCAACTTGATCCCTTAATATCTCAATTAATGTGGTCTGCAGCCCTGGCTTACATATCACTTGTTATTATTCACTTAATAATTATATTGCCCCACACTGGAATAAATATTTTCTGCAGCCTTTCTACCTGAGTCTTACTTAAATAAGATGGCTAAGATTATTTTGGATATTATTTCAAAGTTGCTGACATGATGGCCATGTAATTCCCCAATATGCTGTTGCCACAAAAATCTTTAGCGCTTTTTTGTGCTGTCAAATAATTGCACCAATGGTAATGAGGGATGAGAGGAGTATATCAGAAGGGAACTACCCTTGTAAAGGGGATCCATTTTAACGTTAATTGGTGTTAATGTATACCACAAGAAGAAGATTACTTTTGCAAAACCCCCAAAGCCAAAGTCAGTATTTGAAACTACAGTGCGCTTTTTTCTATAAGTTAAAAAAAGCCTATTTGTGACAGATAAAGTCTTTTTTCTTTTTTGTTTTCCAAGAACAGTGTCTTCATACAGTGCATTGTTTTGGTGTGTTAATTGTCCTTTGTACTTAGGATATGATGCCCCGTGCCAATCTCAATGGATACTTAATTTATTTGGTAATATGTTTTACTCTTAGATTGGTGTAGCCCCTCTTAGGTTTTGGACCACCTAGTACCAATAAAGTTAGATTTTTTCTTGTATTAGAAAAGAACCATTCATTGGTATAGATTAATGATTCTCATATATACAACGCTGAATAAAACTAAAGCTTTATAACCATTTTTTAATTAAGAGCCTAGGTTTCTATATTTAAGTGATACTTTAATTAGATATAATAAGTTATACAGCTTATATACTATCTATATAAGTTTTACTAACAAAGCTTTATATTTAGAATAGACAATCTTTAAACTTATAATTCAGATTAAAAAGCATATAGTAAAGTTAGTCAATGTTATATAATATCTTGTGAACATAATATACACTCATTTGTCACTTAAAGATTCTTAAGTACATCAAGTAACCATAATAGATAGAATTTAAATATTAATGACTTTGCTACATGTTAACCATGATACTTACTTATTAGCCTTAACTCTTTTTTTCCCTTTAGTTTAAATAACTTATAAAAACTTTATTAATTAGAATACTCACATTAGAGATTATAAAAAGTTATCAAACATAGTAGATATATATGCTTAAAGTTTTTTGTGTGGAATATCAAAAAGATACTTTGGTAAAGCTCAAAAAGTCTAAACTAAAGTACCTAAACAAATCAGCAACAAAACTCTAAAATGATTAGATCTTCAAATAAGTAATCATGTATTGGGTGCAACATTGAATGCATAATAAGCTTTTCAGCCCTAATTTTTATAAAGATCCTGAATTATTTTACGCTTTTCAGATTGCAATATATGTGGTACACAAGGTGACTATAGATAGTATAGTCATTTTATAATACCTAAACTCTCAACTTGATACATTTATAGCTCCAAATATTCTTAGTATGTTAAAAGAATAATTTATGATTACTTCAAGACTTTTATAATTCTAACTTTACAGAGAAAAGAGATAATGGTTAATAAATATAGACTTTAAATAATATAAAAAACTCTCTATACTATAATTATTACTTGTGTGTAATAAATTAATTAAGATGTATAAATATGTTATTAGTCCTATTTTAAACACTAAAATAAATTTGTGCTGCAAACAATATAAAAAACTTTTGCATATTTAAGTAGTTATTTATCCATGGCAATTTGAAGTTTTAAAAATGATAGCTTTAATACTGGGTTTTCCTTTAGAATATATAGCTTTTATAGATCTCTGACACCTTGATTGTTCTTTAATAGAATCTTTTATACTTTAGCATGGTTATGTTTTAGCTAAGAAATAAGATGCTAATGCCCTATAAGATAAACTTCATTAATAATACTTAAAGTCTTGAAGAGATGTATATAGCTTCCCTAATTTCTAGATTCAAGAGTTTTGTCTAAATCTTTTCAAGGTTCTTTGCCATTGCCACTATTGTAAATTCTGTATTATTACCTCTCTCATTTTGTAAGCCTTTCCCTCAGTCTTGTCAAAGTTAAAAAAATCATATTGAAACCCACAGAGTGCTAATCTTCTAGATAGCTCTAAAGCCTTAAACTATATCATAATCTATTATTGGGATTTAAAACCAAAAGCTTTTAGCTTTATATGAAAGAGGAATTGATATCAAAATAGATGAAAGATATGAAATCTTCCTAATCAAGATTTTCTACCATACTATAAAGCATATCTTTGTTGTTGTCATATAATCCCAAGAACTTTTTTAAGGTCCTTGGCCACTTTTTCCTATATATGTCTCTGCATGCAACCTCCTTATATCTGAAATTACTATATCTTGCTTTTATATAATTTAAAAAATTTCTATTGCAATATTCATATTAAATTGTATGGCATCTTAATTATATCCTCAGAAAGATGATAGTGTCTCTTATGAAAGCTTATTATATTAATGGTTCTGAACTATACTTGTAAAAAATCTATGGCCACATTATTTCAAAGTTGCTCAGCTCTTCTTACTATGTTTCCCAATAAATATTGGATTTACCTATTAATAGATTTATGACACATGAAGCTGTTATCTTTATATATATCTACAACCTTTTTGTAATTGATAACACTTCTCCATGAGTATCAAATCTTTAATGATAAAGTATAGAAAATCTCAAACAATATAATGATCTCTCACAAAATTTTCTTATTATTCTAAAACAATTTTTCAAAAGCTAATTAGACTTCATGTGTCAAACTTTAAATTTGTTTTTAGAGATAAATTACTATATAGCATTGCTTTTTTTCCCTCCTAGGTAACTCAGTTTAATTGCATTAAAAGTAGAGGTAAATAAACTCTTCATTTCTTAAGTTAGCAAATCATAAACCACACAAACTTTTATTTCCACTAAAAGTTTATCATCAAAATTAATTTGCTTAGATATAGAGCTTCTCTTTATCTTCAGCATCAACTTATTATATCTAACTACAAATAAGGTTAATTTCAGTAATAGACCTATAGAAAAAGCATATAGTATCCTCATATATGTGTCAAGGCCTACTAACACTAAAAAGCAGCTATAAAAGATAACACAGATTCTACAGAAAGCTTATAATCTTTTAAGGTTTTTAAAAGAAGCAAGGATCTTCACTCTCTTATCCCATATATAAAAATATAGATAAAATGGTAGTTAAAGCTGCTGCAGCACCTGCTAACGTCCTACTCCACCAGCAACTTCATGCGGCAATGGAGCCCCTGGTTGAGGGCATCCCTATCCTAGATTTCCCTCATGATTTTAGGAAGATGCTAAATATGAATTGAGGAGCTCACTTTTGGTGTAAGTCACACTTGCATTAACACAGCAAAATTTCTTTTTAACCCCGCTTATCCTGAAACCTTCTGGTGCATCAAGTCTTACACTTGTGTGCCAGTTTTCATCACTTTCTCTTAGCATCAACTTGATCAATATGTTGAGGCAATAGACACCGCTGGCCTCATAAATGAAGAGAACCCACAACTATACCACCTTATGCCCCAGGTTGCTGATGCTCCCACCCGATGCTGTCCACCATGGTCCACCAGCTAAAGTGATTTCCAGAAAAAAGTTTACCCAAAGATTCCTCACCTTCTGATATGGCTTCCTAGGCTGTTAGCTGAGATGCCATATTAGGAATTTTTTATCTCTAATAAGCTCTTTGTTTGGCCTATTTGCAAATAAAGATGCATGGTGGCTCCCCCTTTTGGGTTTGGCACCACTAGTGCTAAAAAATCTTCACTCTCTAAGCCTAAATATCATAGTATTCAAAGACTTTCTAATGATATTTTAAAAACAGCTGTATAATCTTTAGAGATAAATTTTGCTTTATTTATTATGCATTTCTGACAATTATACTCATATAAATCTAATGGACAGTCTTTTGTTGTCTATTTTATATAGGATTTTTAAGTTTTTAATTTTTTACTCCTTTTATTCTAATAAGGAGTAGATAAGTCTTTAAAGACATGAAATCAGCTTTTTATCTTCATTTTTTTAATATATAGAAGAATATCTTTTGATCCATACATGGGCTCAGAACAACTAGTTAAAGGTAGCGTAGTCCATCATTAATCTTGCTAATTTTATCCCTGAAGCCTTTTAAGAATTATAAAGTGTATAAAGACCCTTTATCCTATCAAAAGCTCCGTAACTTAGAAAATTTTAAGTGTTTGTAATGAAATTTTTTTAATACTAATTAGCTGAGATGACTTCAATTTACAGGATAAAGAATGAGGCTAATATGAAACCTACCTTTTTAGACTTAATGACTCATTTTCAAGTTGTAGAATCTATATGATTTGTCATAGCCACAATGCAACCTCACCATTAACTTTAGTCCCCTTTTCCTAATTAACCTAAATATCAAAATATAGAGCCATGTTCATTGTCTTTATATGTACTTTACACCTACATATGATTTTTTATAATTTAATCCGGAAGTTGACCTGTAATTATTATCTACTGAGTATTTATATAATAGAAAGTACACCAAAGGCAAAATGAACAGACAATATACATTATATTAAACAAAACCTATTTAAGAAATTCACAATTTGCTAATTTGCTGTTGTTACAATTGGTCTGAACAACCAATTGAATAATTTATTTCTTTATTTAAAATTATATCAAACTAATATGAAGACTGAGGCTAATTGATTAACCACAAATTAGTGTTAATCTACAGTATTAATTTAATATGTACTATCTTGCCCCCGCCACAAGTTTTTATAGGTAGTTGTAAATTGATAGTATTAGAATTATTTTAATCACCACACATTGGATCCTCTAACTTATGGTAGATATGATTTACAATCATATCCTTAATTCCTGCCAGTGCAACTCTTAAATTCTAAATTATTTGATACAAATATGCTATGAGCACTTGTCATATATTCTATATTTTATTGTTATCATTATTATAAACTATCTCACCCCTGCACTGGCACAAGATAACCAATCAATAGGATTTATTATTTGCTTTGGCCCTTCCAACTTTATCAGTTGTAATTTCTGAGAGCTATATTATGTAAATTCCCCAAGCCCTAGGCATTAATTTCCATGACCTAATATGAGACCATGCAACTATGTTGTAATTGCCAAATTTTTCTCAGTTAGCAGTAATTTGCACCAGTGATAATTTAAAAATTATGGAGCATATTTAGGAAGAACTAAAAATGGAAGGGTATATTATTAAACAATAGATAAAAGCTTAGGACTAAAAAGATAATAAACCACCGCCCCATAGTCACTGTAAATATTCAATACACTGTGCTTATTTTTATTATGATAAAAACTTTTGTTGCAAATTCTTTGAGACTATCTTTTCTAAAAATCTGTCATCATACAATCTTCCTGTTATTTAGTCCAAATTTACATGTGATCACTAAAGAGGATACCCAAGTGCCAATTTCAACATTATGTAAAGAAATGAAATAAACTATCTGAAATGGTTAGCTAATTATGGCATCCTTATAAGTGATTTCACTTCCTCAACCCAATGTCATTAAATCAAGAAGTTAATTGCCAATTATAATAAGGTAGATTTTCAGTATGCATGATTAATTAAGTTCATCTGATAAGGTTTTTATCTAGACAAATCAATGTCAACTAATTTAAATCTAAACATCAATAAATATCTTATTAAATCATGTTTTAATGCTATTATATTTACCTACTCTGTTTCACTACTGTAGTCTCATGTTATCTTCTAAACCATGTGGATTATCTCACATGTTTTTTTGCTTGTTTATCGAAAATTCACACTGATAGCATCTAGTGCTCTCTAGAAGACTCAGTCATAAAAACTTACACTACACCAAAAAAAGAGCTCTAACAGTCTAAAAATTGTTTAAAAATATCAATTTTATAGAAATTTTAATTATTAAGATTAAGAGCAGCATGTTAGATTTTCTGGGCAATGGGATAATTTGCTAGTGCTATAAAGACTATAAGATTATAAGCCTTGATAGTATCAACGATCTTCTTAATGAAATACTTTGTCACTAAGACAATCCGCTCTTTGGCTCCTCTTAGAAAAATACAATAATCTTTAAGGCAATGGGAAATTTTGACTGAATATAATGTGACTTAAACTATATCAAGGTTTAGCAGTCTAAGATAACTTGTAACTTGAATATAGATATGTATATGAAAGTTGTTTGCTTAAAAAATGAATAATTTAACAAGTACTAGAAAATAGCAAGAATAAAATAATTGATGAAAATTTTTCTATTTAGAACTAGCAATAAACTAGGATAGTGAATCCAGGACTGATAATGGGAAGCCAATAGACAAGGACATATAATGGATATGGTTATATACAAACTAGGTGAGGCGATCCTTGATTACGTTTTGCCATTATATGTAGCTACACTGCTATTATAAAGTAAATTGGGCTGTAAAATTTAATCTTAATTGGTCAGTAAAGCGCTCAAAGGTGATTTTTCCTGAATGCATTTGATCACAAATTTGACACTATTACTAAAAATCACTTCAGTACTTTGAAAACTGATGTTATTAATGATTTTGGGCAATAGGATATTGAAGTATTGATCTTTAATTATAGATAGAAATTATTATAAATTTTAAATATTTAAAGAAGCTTTAAAGTTGTACTTTACCTACTCCTGGATAAAGCTCAAACAGATTTCTTAAGTGAAGAATCTCACCACCATACTTATCCTCAAAATTACTCTCTGAAGTGCACTCTCCTGAAATTACTTAAAAAACAAAGGTTGCTAATTTCTCAACGCTGCATTATAAAATATGAGAATAATGTTTTTTCTTCAATGCTGTTAAAGTTATACTCAACATAAAATGAGCAAGAACTAGGCACTAAAGTGGAATTTTTAGTCTTTATCTAGGGGAACATGTCCTACATGCACCTGTCTAGTAACCTTCTAACAGTTAACCTGTGTCTGATATCTTACTCTACAGGTACCTGTTGCAACTGTAATTAGGTTTCTTCATTTTCATTAAAAATATAACAATGACATGTGTATTTTTATCTTTGCTATCAAAATAATGTTGATTAATTATTAAAAATTTTCTCTAACAGATTGTATCACAACTTAGCCAACTTTTGAAAAGTAATGCTTTAAAGATGAAGTCTGAATCATTATAAAAGAAATTTAATTGAAACATCCTATAGTAAAGCTTAAAAGGACAGGGGTATCTGCACAACTTTGCTTATTAACATGTGCCATGAATCTTAATTAAAAAAATTTAATTTTTGCTATGCATTTCATAATTTATGTCTCTAATTCTCTAGGATTTTCTGAAATAAGTTTTCTTAAGTACTATTAAGTTATCTTTACCACCTAAATGAATTAATAAATTACATAAAGTAAGTTGCTTTTATGTTAGTATCATCTGAATCTAAAGGGAGAGAACAAACAAGTATATGATAAAAATATCTCTTATTCTATATTAATTTTAACTGAACTTCTTTTCACAAAATCCTGGTAAGCTCATAGTTAACTTATTTTTTTCCAAAAATTATTCTTCCTTTTAAGGTAATTTTTTATGTTATAACTCAGGATTATATAAGAGTTTTAATATTATATAGCATCCCAATTTTAGGGGTATATGATTTTAGAAAGCTTAAAAATCAGTTCATATTGATAGTTAAGACTAATTATAGCGCAGCTTCAATGTCAGGTTGTATTTATATCTAAATAAGTCTACAAACTCTAATAGTAATTGATTTTTTGCCTTTAGAACCCCTTTATCAGTTTAAAAGGCGCAAAATATTTCACAAAGAGATGATAGTGAAGTAAACTATTTTTTATATCTAATATGGGACTATACTATTAATAATGTGATTCACAATTGGGACAGGCTGCTATTATAAAGCTAATATTAAGGATTTTAGTTTGCACAAACTACATATAGCTATATGCTGTTGCTTAGCCATTTTTAGTCTGAATATCTATTGACTCAACTAATTTAGATTTTAATCCCAGAAAATCCATATCTAAAGATTCTAGTTATTCTCTGAAAATTATCTTAGATGATCAGGCCTTTAGAAAATTGTAAAGCTTACTATTCTACACATTATGGCCAGGATATACTACAAGGCTAAGAATGGTAACATGATATGGTGCATTAAGCTGATGTAAATAGATTTTTTATAATTATATGATAAAAGTAAACCTACTATAGTATATAGAATTATATAATCTTATAGGAAGTAAAGTAGCATAAAGCCACTAATATTACTGTGTTTCCATACCATAATTTTTGCTCCCTTTTTTATTTTAGTAACTATTTCATTTCTTTCATGGCGATGGGCTCTTTGCTTCTTTTTAAATATGCTACATTATCCTGTATCACTGACTCTACATGGAGTAACTTTCTGAGCAGAATCTTACAAAAAAAGAAAATTTCAATTGCCTACTGTAGTTTCACTCCAATGTCCTTAGATTCCCCACTGGCTGCCCACACTGGGGCAGCCAGTGAAACTCTCCCTACAGTTTTTAGTCTGACAGGAAAATGTGCTCAGACTGGCTCACCCAGTCATACCAAACCCCTGGGATGATTCATTCCTCCCAAGGATCTTGACACCCACATTGCTTTTACCCAAGCGGTGCCTCATTGCCCTCTGGTGCTCCCCCAGAGCAACATGCATTTTGGCCTTAGGGTCAATTATGGGAAACTTTTCCCTTACCATGACCAAGCCATTATTGAAATGGCTCAAGTGGTGATGTGTCCTGCAAGTTTTATTGACTTCTGCCTCTATAAGGGGTATTTTGACCTTGGCTTTACCTGTGAAGCTGAAGCCGCCACTGCGGCAACTGTGCCCCTGGTTTTACAGGGTACCTCTCTCCCCACAATTTGGACCCAGCTCCCAGAAAATACTACTTTGGTGGTTCAGTTCACTGGTTTGCCCATCCACCTTCCCCCTGAGGTGCTCCACCAGGAGCTGATGGAAGGTTTGGCAGCCTATGGCTCCAACCCCATCTTGCAATTTGTGGTCCCAAATGGGGCCACACGCCTTGCTGGGCCTTGGGCATATGCCACAATCAGCCATGAATCTAGTAAAATTGCCTTGGTGATCCCCCCTTGCACCATCTTCCCCTCTGCCCCTGACCATCCTTTCTGAGCCTGCGTTAAAGGTGGGCAGATGATCTGTCCATCATGTTTCAAGTTGGACCACTAAAAACGTAAGTGCCCATCCTTAGCTGCTTCTGATGGCTCTGATTTTTTGTTTTCCATCTTACAATCCACCACTCACCCTGCGCCAGATTCATTATGGGATACAATCCTACCTCTCCCTCCCCCAAAGCCTGTTGCTGCAGCTACCCCGGCAGACACCAATCAGCATCCTCCTCGCCCCAGTGCCACAAACGCTCCCTCCAATCAAGCATAGGATTGGACCCCAGTTCACTCCAATGCATCCTCCAACAAAATTAACCAAACCTTGGAATTATGCCAATTCTTCAATTCAGTTCAATCAAAATCCTTGGGATCTATTGGCTGAAATTATTGAGTCCAGGAATATTATTGAAGACTGCACTATCCAATTTCAATCAATTTGTGTTTACTGACCATGACAATATGCTACCACCTCACTTATACGCCCCCCAGAAAAACGATGAAACATTTCGCAGTGATCACCATCTGACTATTGAAGCAATGGCTAAGCCAGATTGTCATCCTCTCTACAAAGCTGCTACCAAATCAGTGATGATACTCACAGGAGAAGTTTCCTCTCATTATCCCCTCCACTGCCAATAGGCTAGAAAAGCAGATGGTCACTGATTCTCACAAAGCCACCAATGACGCCATCCAGCATGTGGCAGTGGTAGCGTTGAATCCCAAATACAAGATTACCCGCACCAATATCACCACGTTTGTAAAGCTCCCTGATGCACGCATGAAAGCTGAAACAACTTTGGCCAGTTACGTCAGATCTCTTATATTCAACCACTGTTTTTCTGCCACCCCAATTATCTAAATTTATCTCCACATCCCGCTGACACCCTGACGCCCCTGCTCTCTGCCGTAGCCCATGTCCTGCTTTGGGGTGGAGCAGAGGCTGAGGATGAGCCCCCTGATCCCCCCTCCCCTCCGCCATGATAGGCTAAGCGGTTCCCGCTGTCCCATCTGGTAGGTTGTGTTCACGTTTTGTGTGTCATCCACTCGTTTTGGGCGTTTTGTTCATTTTATTAGGTGAGGATCTATTTGTTAGCTTTTTGAGTTTTGGTAATGTCCATCCCCTGGTCAGCTTACCTTTGTTAAATAAAATGCATTATCCTGTATCCACAGTAAGTTACTAAATGTCAATGGTTGACTTGACATCCCCTTAATTAAAATTTCCTCGTTTAAGGGTTTAAGATTTGATGCTAAATTATCCTTGTATATAAAATTTCAGCAGAACATGTCAGGACAACAATTTACAATATCATTTTTGTAACTTGTTTATGGACTCCAGGGGCCAGTTAATATATTCCAAAAGACTTACAGTACCTTATTTAAGATCTTTTTAGGAGTAAACATATGATCAGATGAAACATCAATGAATCCCCCCCTTGGGTTGGGACCATCTAGTACTAAAAAAAATATGATCAGATGAACATACCATAGATTTATCTTACCTCCATCCTCTGAGCCTCATTGAGAGTATCTTATCTAAACCTGCTTTGTGGACAACGTGGTAGATTTAACTGATAAAAGCAAATTTAGCGTGCTATCCTCTTTTTTGATGATGGTAAAACAGATTAAAGTCATTGGTTGAAGTTTTTTGAGCGCATTTGGCTTGCATTAATTTGCTTATTTCTGTGGGTGGCGGTATAATAGACCAGTGGCAGGGCATGCGATTTTATGATATTGTATGCTAAATCTTAGAAAATACTTATTGAAGTTTGAGCTTCATCCATAAGGGGTTATAATATGCTTGGCAGTTTAATCTCATATCCATACAGGGCTTTGTCAGAGAAGCAACATGCTAATGAAAAATTTTGGTTACCACCTAGAAACTAATCACCCACATTATTATCCATAGCTCATAAGGTACTATAATTTTAGTACTTGTTATATGATATACAAGGAGAATGGTATAGAAAGTAAAATTCAAGGAACATAGTTCCCAACCTAAAAGTTAAGCTCATAACCAGAAGAATATATATAAGCTTTCATAGCATCGTTATGATAAGTGCATTTATTGGGCGTACTTGATGAGAGGAAAGGTTAGCATGCGTAGCTGTACCAGCTTTGCATTATCAGCTTCATTGAAGGTTGTCTTGATCTTCCCCTTTATGAATAGTATCATGTTCTTTTTTTGTAAACTCAAAAAAGCCCTTTTTGGTGGGTTGTGAAAACAATTTTGTCAATTATACGCTAATGAGGATTATTTTTGGAGCTTGTTGTTGGGAGGGGTTACAGATAGTCTTTAGATCGTTTTAACTGTTTATACCTTGAAATTTTTTGTGAACTACTACTCATGGTGGTCAATACACTAAACCAGAAAACAGCGCCACCATAACCACTTGCACTGGCAATTTTGGGCCCTATAGAGACCCTATCTGTGGTGTCAAAGGATTAATTCCTGAAAATCAAATTTACTAAAACCTAATTAATGAATAGAAGCTTTATTTCACATAAATAGAAAAGTATCTCAACACCCTATCATCATCAGGACCTTGAGTTATAACCATTTTTTTGGTACAAAAGGTATAGTTATGTGAGTTATATTAACTAATCTATTTTTTGGGGAATACCAAAGTGATTATTTAAAATTACTAATTAGAATGTGGAAAGAAAAACATATTTTTAAGTGGAAAGTAACTATGTTGGTTGTTTAAAAATAGCTAGTAGGCTGCATTATAAAATTAGCAGCTTTTATAAGGAGAAGCTAGATACTTGTCA
The DNA here is from genome assembly GCA_022478985.1 of Massospora cicadina. Classification (NCBI taxonomy): domain Eukaryota; kingdom Fungi; phylum Entomophthoromycota; class Entomophthoromycetes; order Entomophthorales; family Entomophthoraceae; genus Massospora; species Massospora cicadina. Next base: position 128,734 of record JAKSZP010005401.1, on the reverse strand, counting down.
CCTGCACAAGACGCTTGTCAACATGATAAGAGAATTCATAATGAGCTCTTTGCCTTTGGAGTCCAACTTGACAATCCCAGGTTGTCTCAAGACGTTTTGGCTTTGTTTAGAAATCCTTCTAATTGATAGTTTTTTGCTAAAAATCTAGCTAAATATATTTATAGACTTTTATGTGGTTTAAAATTATTTCAATGTTTACAACACCTTTAATCAAGTGTCTTGTTTTTGTTTTTGTCTACCTACAAACCTCCTTTTATATCTAGCACCTTACTGCTACATAAAAATCTGTTTGATTTGTTTTTAATAATATTGGAGGGTTGTAGTTGGTTACCAGAAGTAATTTTTTTGGTCCTTTATGGTATAATGGTGAGAGAAGGGGGGATCAAGGGCACAGCGTCAGCTATTAAGTTTGACTGGGTCATGAACCTTTTTAGTTCTAAAAAGGGTAAACACCAAAGGCTTTTTTTAAATTTCTAATATGATTAATACCCTGGAAGAGAAATAGGTATCTGCTGCCATCCATTCTTGCCTTGTGTCTTACCCTTAACCTACTCCCCAGCATAAACTCATTCTAGTATCAGTGATATGCAGAGTTTTATATTAAAGCACCAGACAACTCTGTGAAGATTTAGAAAATGGTTAAGAAGCTCAGCACCATGGTCCTCATTCCCCATCCCCCATGATTGGCTCAATCATAATCTACTGTTGGAATCCTGGCACTTTGGTGCTAGCTGGTGCTTTTTGAACAGAATTTTCAACAATCTAGTGGATGCCAGAGTATTAGAGCTCTTGACCTCTACTTAAGATTTTTATGGGAAAATAAACCACAATCAATGTATTTAACTATGATAATTTTATTAATATCAAAAATGAGGAAAAACAATCTCTTATTAGATTAACGCCTCCCATTATGTAAGATACTTGGAGGCTAATAGTGAGATATGAGAGAAGTCATGATAGGTGAAGGGTAATACAATTTATTTAAATGATAATTCAGCCTATCAAAACTCTCAAAAAATTTACCTCATTAGGGCTTAATTTTAGGGTTGAGTCAACAGCCAGAAAGATGTATCCATGCAGTAACATCTTAGCATAATTTTTTAACCAGCTATCTTGATAATATTTTACCCAGCCCATTACATATTTTTTTAGTTGATGATTGTCTGTTAAAATATTTTCATCCCCTGGAACCCACTTCATCTTTATAAGAGGTGATTTCCTCTTAAGCAGTAGCACTAAATTTAATTTGATGCTTAGGTGGACTTCTAGGTCATTTGGCCTATTCCGCCAGGGGTTCAAAGTAAGCCATCATCTTGCTTCAAGATATTCATTCAAGGGTTAGTAGTAAAATATAACTCCAATTTAAACGATTCCTCCAAAAATCATATTGGAGTCTTAAGTAATAATTAAATTATTCCCCACCAGGACATTCTTTTAATTAGTTGAACGTCCAATTGTTGACAGCTACCAATAATGAAATAATTTGACGCTTAGGGCAACCTTTAGGAGAAAATAACTTATCTAATAAGCCAAAGTTAGGAAAACGGTCAAAAGAAAAGAGTGAAATGTGATCAAACCCTTCATATTATTCTAAAATTGTCAAAGTGAAATCAGGCATTTAGAAACTACCATTTCAGCCTGAGAATAGTGTGGGAACATGGACCAACATGGTTATTGGGGGAATCAATTAAGCTATAATTCCTTCTACTATTAAGTTGAAAATTGTCATTTTACTACTGTTTAACAGCTTTTAGCTACAGCAACCATTCACTACTACTGGAGAACAGCCTAGTATCTTCCCCCTCCCCAGCAAAGCTTAATGCCTGCACCCTACTAATAGTAGGTTGGGTCATTTTATATATTTCTACCATGCTAAACTTTATTTGAAAATTATTGTTATAAATTTACAAATTAACAGGTTAACTTTACTAAAAAGAAGTATTATAGTAGAACTATCTTTAACTTGCAGAATGAAGTAGCATGAACAACGCTGAAAACGCCTTCTCCTCACCTTTACCAACACTTGGAACCCATAATCTCTTCCCCATATCTCCTGATCTAACCCCTAAAAGGTAGTGCTTCGCCTTGCAGCCTGAGGCTGTTGTTGTTAGTGTTTAGGTCCTACACTTTGAGCCAAGTTTTCTCTTGTTTCATTCTAGTCCTAACATGGGCAATTTAATAATAATCAAGATTTGTGGTCTAAGTCTCAGAAGTTTTCATAATATTGGGTGAGGATTATACAAATTTTGTGTGAAAAGTATGCACTGTTTTGAAACTCAACGGCAATACTTAGAGTACTTAAAATCTGGTATAGAAATATGACAATACCTTGGTGATAACTCACTTGTTAGGCCAGTAAAGCACTTAGGAAATTGTGATTCCACATTAATGGATACACCACAGCCATTTTATTACTATAGCTACCAAAAGATCATTATTTAAAAGTAATGTCCTATTTGCGGTGTGGTTTATGGGCAACTGAGGACTGTGTGGTACTTAAGATGGAGTTTTGCATTAATGACCTGCTATATAAATAAGCTCGTTATTCAAAATATGATTTAAGTAAACACATGATGAGTTAAAATGTGAAAATTTAAGAAAATATTAGTGGTTTTATACGTCACAAATAACAATAAATTTTATCTTTGATTTTGTGTCAGATGTTGATGAAATAATTATAGCTTAATTCTTATAAACTTCTTTGAAAAGCAGTCTTACTATATCAATACTATAAAAAAGGACCTATTGGCGTTATCACCTTACACTGTTAGTTAGGGCTTGGCAAACCTGAACATAGCAATAAAACACAATATAAGACCTCTTCAATCACAATCTATTAATTTAAATAGAAAGTGCATTATAAGATAATTATTAGCCTTCTTAATGCACCAAGTTAAAAAGTAATGTCTAACTTATAATATCATGATGTAAAATGGTGGGCAACTTAAGGTTGTCACATTTTATTAACAAGCTTGTATAATACTACAACATGTATCTGAGTGTCTTTAACAATAATCAAAATTATTCTGTAATTGTGGAGTATCAGTTATTATCAGCAGGTAGAACAATCAAATTGTATAACAGTACTTTTACAGTTAAGTATAACTAATTCAGGCACTAGAGACAGACTTTCATCATATTGGTATATGGAGCCATCTTAATGCGCATTAGAACTGTACCTCTGTAGATGCAGGGCCCAATGTGACAACTGGCTTTTGGGTTCATTTACTTATTGTTTTTAATAGGCTAAAAATGGTTTTTAAGCAATGTGAAGTGGGTTTCACATAAAAAAGTCCTATATATGTTTATAATTGAAGTATGATAAGGCACTCTTATTAAAGTAGTGTTATAGTTCTTTTTGGGTTTGAAAGGATTTGGTTTATTAAGCCACTGGGTGGTCCATATAATCATTGTAACGTTGTGCAATAATAGCTCCTTCTGCCCAATCACTAGATACTTAATGTGATAAAAACTGCTTTATTAAACTGTGAATGCATCGTAATGGGCATCCAATTAGCGCTGTTTAAATTAAATTTATTTGAGGTATGCCAACCAGGGGACAGACAATACCAAAATTAAAACAAAAAAACTGCTCAAAAACGAATGGAAAGAAATAAAACTACTAACCAGGCGGGGAGCAGAAACTGCTAACCCACCATGGCAGAGGGTGAGGGGGTCAGAGGGTTGGTCCTCAGACATAAGCGCCTCGATCTTGGGATTTTGATTAAAGTAGCAGATTAAAGAGGAGAGCCAGGGCGTTATGGCATCTGCATAGTGTGGTTGGAAGTCAGTGTAGTATGAGTTTTCCACCTCCTCATTAAGATTAGCGCGGTAAAGCACTTCAACAAATGCTGTGACAAGAATTTTAGCTTCTTTGTGGGCTTTGGGAAGTTAGGCAAAAAGGGAGATACTGTGGCGGGTGATTTTAGCCAAAGGGTTGAATTTGGTGAGCGTTGTGACATTCATGATGGCAGCTTCAGCATCATCAAATAACTTTGAGATGTTGATGCATGTAGATTCAGGGAAGTTGGGGGGGAGAAGAGGGTGGGCAGGCCTATCTGGAACTGAGCCACTGATTAGGCCACTGCTTTGTGTAGGGTTGGGCACCGGGGAGAGGCCACCACAGCTAAGGTGAGCTGGTGGTCACTTTGGTAGGGGGCTGCATTGGGCAGAGGTTTGAAATGTCTGGGGGTTGGGGTTTCATCAAAGTCAGGAAGGAAAAATTCGGCCTGACCATAATTGTATTGGCTGAGAAGTTGACTGGAATGCTCACTAATGAGAACGTTACCTGATTTGTCAACCTCCTCCAATAGGTCCCATGGATTTTGGTTCACAAGAATAGTGGCGTTAGAAGTCGGGCGGGTGGGAGTGGGAAAATGGTTGGGTGCTTGGGTGCAAAGGGTGGTCCAAACCTGGATCTGATAGGCTGGGGTGGGTTTAGGTGGGAGAATGTGGCTGGAGGATTTGGGGGCAATTAGCGCTGTTTAAATGATCATTATTTTGTTCTTGCTTGGATTCCAATTTGAAGAAATTTATCTTTGAAGAAGATGAAAAATAAGTTTAGAGATGTCTTAAAATCAAGTTTTAATTAGAGATAGTGTCCCATGATCCCTAGAAAAGCTTGTCACCCTTTAAGAATTTTAAGCGAGATATTATTGATGGTTGTGACCTTTTCCACCACAGAAATAATTTTTTCATCATTTAAGTCTAATCAAATTTAGTTTTGGTTAATGTTAGGATAAAAAGAAGATCTTAAATAATTAAAGCCCAATTTAGCAAGTTAAATCTTCTATAAGATATTCAAGGCGTCCTTTAAAGTCATCAAGTATACTAAAAAGCATCCATAGATACTAAGTCATATGACATATTTTGTTTTTGATAGACCAATAATCTTTAACTAAAATAGCTGGTTTTACAAGCCCCTAAGGCTATTATTTGTTTCAAAGAACCCTTATTAACAATCTTTGCACATTTGATTTGTTTTATGAAGCAAATTAATAATCATTATACCAGGTAAGATTCAAAGTCAAAATGTATAGTGACCCAGGGAAAAGTTAAAGGAATTTATCTTTGTGGAGCAAAAATATGATTTTTAATATTTACCTTATATCTTCAATCGTCCATAATATCTATTTAATCCCATTTATATTTAGACCAATAGAAATGGCAATTCTCAGAGAATTTAAATAGAGTGAAAACCGGCATCTAACAGCTGCTTTAGCTCCATTGTCACTTAGACCTCCCTATGTTTACCTCTGTTGGGATTCTCCCTTTATTGGGGGAAGCCCTGAATAGGGGCCATGACCCGCCTATGGGCAGATGCTGAATTGGGCTCCCCATTAACATGGGTTGAGTCCAATTAGAAGTATTGGGGTTGACCCCAATAATATCAATTAATTGATTAATTAATTCAACATTAGTGACTAATGCTGAGGATGGCAAAACATCAATTGGGGTGCAGGGAATTTCTATATGACGCTGAACCCCAATCAATTTACCCTTTTGAGATCACTGGCGAGCTATGCTGAGGATGGTCCCAATCCCCTTGTATTTTTTAATAAGTATTTATACAATTTGCGCTGTCAGCAAATGATGCTGAGCATTTTTCTATCCTGATCTATCCTATCTCTAATTAATTACTATTAATATTTGATAAGCCTTGATCCAATATACTTCCCTAGTGCTATAAATAAACTCATTTATATTTCAAATAAAGTAAATTTCTTTGTAGTATCATCTTCACTTTGGAGTTCATTTGGCATATTTAATCTCAAATTTCAGTGTGAAATCTAACAATTAAATACTCAGCCTACGGGAACCTCTGAACTATTTCCAACTGGTTAAGTTCCAACACTAGGGAATTTAATTAGATCTCTGAACCTATAATAAAGGTTAAGTCTTAAATTATCTATATATTGGATTCCAGTATGAAATCCACAATTGTCCAACCATTTAAGTGAACTTCAAAGGACCCAACTTAATTTATTATCAGATTCAGTGAGAGTTCCAACAACCTCTATAACAAAACAAGGTCATATGGGCTATCAAACAGTTCTATTAAGGTTTTTCTCTTCTATATAAGTTTAAAAATCTTATGCTTTAGTGGAGAATAGACTGCGTGTTCCTAAAACAGTTTCAAAATAACAGCATATAAAGAGTTCAAAACAGCTTTTTAATTATGTAACTATGACAATTTAGAGGGTGGATTTAATTTTATAGTCTAAAACTAACATAGTACCTCATCTGGAAAGTATTATCTTCTGGAGGCAGAAGAATATATGTTACTAGGCAGATTACTTTACAATTCATTTATAATACATGAGAATGGTTAACATGGAAGAGATGTTTCTTCACAGTATAATGTGGAGTTCAAGAAAGATGTATCTAGTTTATTGATATATTATACATCTCTTTAATATTTAGTAATTGCGTGGAAGAGTATATTATGCAGATGAGAGTTGACCATGGCCTGCAAATTGGTAAGTATGCTATCTGGATTTGAAGCAGATAGCGCTTCCCCTTTAGTACATCAACTGCGTGAGGTGTTAAACATGCACTAAAATCCCCACACTTTGCATCTAATCTGCTGGATTAGTTAAAGAATTTCAATGAATATATTATGCATAGCCTCACTTTTTTTTAGTACTAGATGGTCCCAACCCAAGGGGGATTCATCGATGTTCATAGCCTCACTTTATCAGGACAGTAAATTCATATATTTAGGGGCATCTTACTTTCTAAAATAAAGAAGAATTTTATAGTGTTCACAAAGTATACTCTTGCAAGGCTGCATACTAAATTCAAGTCACAACATTAATTATTTAAAGCTATGAATAAAGTGACTGCTGAACTTTCCAAAACTGTTTAAAGGAGGCCATATGCTTCAGCAAATTTTGTGCACTGTGGACCTGAGGTTGCATACATGAATAATGAGGTAATAATTAGATATATTGATGCGCTTCATTAATTTTAGATATAATATCAATAGATCTAGTGTTAAGTATGATCAAGACCAAAACATGTACTATAATCTTTACCTCAAGTTTTTCAAACTTAAAAATGTGGTAAAATAAAGAAAATAAAGAGGTTTTATCCAAAAGAGGGAAGATTAAGAGAATTTTAGGTCTTATAATTCCTTAAAAGTTTTGGTGCTAACAAAAATACTCAGAGGTTAAGGAGCAAAGTTCTTCTATCTGAAGTACACAGTGCATTCAAAAAGTTCTGGGACTAAAGTTTTAAAGACACAATTTTACAAATAAATAAACTTTCTTTTATCATAATCTAACATACAACCTTTCCCTCTCTATACATATTTATATTGCTAAAACAATTGTTAAAAGATATGTACATAGTTCCTATTTTGTATAGCCATGTTTAAACCAGCTGTCACATTCTTCTGAATTGTCTTTACTTTATCAAAAGGATGAACCTTCAGTGCCACCTTCATATTAGAGAACAGAAAGAAGTCAGACAGAGCCAAATCTGGTGAATAGGGTGGATAATTATAAACTGAAGGTGGCACTGAAGGTTCATCCTTTTGATAAAGTAGAGACAATTAAAAAGAATGTGACAGCTGGTTTAAAAATGGTTATACAAAATAGGAACTATGTGCATATCTTTTAACAATTGTTTTAGCAATATAAATATGTATAGTGAGGGAAAGGTTGTACGTTTAAATTATGATAAAAGAAAGTTTATTTATTTGTAAAGTTGTGTCTTTAAAACGTTAGTCCCAGAACTTTTTGAATGCACTGTGTATATAATTAGATATATATTGATCTTGTCACCATTGAAAGCCTCTGCCTTCCTTTTAACAGCTCTTTTCCTTTTTTCTATCGCGTCAGATGCAATCTATCATAAGTATGGTTAAAGTTATATTATAAACATTTTGCCTATTTTAATGAATTTTTTTAAACCAATGAATTTGAAGTCAAACAGCATGACATGTAGATGCAATAATTTAGGTAGAATTTTAGAAGAATTGTACATTATGCTTTTTTCATGCAAAAGCTTCTGGTGAGATATCTTATAATATCCTGCACGTGGAAGCACATAAAAGTATGGATATGAATAGAGACCACAGCGTTAATTAAATTAATATTTTGACAGTTAATATAAAATTTATGCTCTTGTTCAGAAATTTACTTTATTTAAATCAGAATCTACGTTTTTTGCAATTGGATGGACTAGATATCTTGGTTCTGGTATGTAAATTGTCTGAGCACTCCAAAACTACTTGGTTTAGCCTCCTTGACCTTTTCCCATGTAGGCACTTCATCAGGTGAAAAGTTTAATCCTGGTCATTAGACTACCTAGGAGAATTTTTAACTTTCTAATGTTTATTAGTCGCAGTTTTAATGGTCTATTAAATAAGCAGTACTAGGAGATGCTTATTTCACCAAGCATGACTTCTTAAGTGAAGATAAGAAACTGGATACATTAGGGTTCAAAGAGTACAAGTACCAGGGGTACTAGCGCAGATTTCACAACTATTTCTCATCTTATATCAGAGCAGCTGTTGTTCATATTGTTGACATATATCTAAATGTAACTATTGACTTTTCCATATATAGATTGGGAGAGGGCAAAGGTATAAGCTTTTTTGTTAAATGCTCTCTTACCCCTTAATCTCATTATACTGATCCTCTAGTAATAGTTGACATTTCTTTATTATATTCTGATACTTCTGCATTGATACACTAATTTGTCAACCATGGATCAGTGAATTTTTACAAAAAAGGTACTTTAGATCCTTAATAATTTTATGATAAAGCAGGATCTAATGACTCTCCATTTAACAGATTTATTCCAGTTTTAAGCTCCCTTTAGAATTGTAGCTGAGTATTGAGGACAAAAAGGACCCTTAAAGGATTGATCATCACTGTCAGGTACATAAGGTAAAATTTAATGAGGACCAATTTTTTAGGGGACTTAGAGCTCCAGATAATCTAATTAGCTAAGATGGATAAGTGGAGCCAGACGGCTAATGAAGCTACTGAGGCCTAAGGGCCCTTGAGGACCATCAACAGGAGACAATTCTTATTCATTCCTATTTGATGCAGCATAATATAGTAATTGCAGTCCCCAAAAGATCATCTCAGGTCCCTAATTTGCTCTTGAAACAAAAATATACAGTCATAATAGTCAAAAGGTTTTAAAAAGGTATTATTGATATTCTGAAGTACATTTTACATTTGAAGCGTCAATTACTGTATATAAACCTAAAACTTTGATATAAATAAAGTTATGAAATCAGATTTAAACCTTATTTGAGAGAAGTCCTTATCTGGTTGAAATTCAATTGTCATAAAAAAATCAAATGTACTTTAAAAGGTTTCATAACTTCTAACAAGATATATAGAAAAAGTTCAAGATAAGGATTATTTATTGTTAATGAAACCCCACAACTTGTAGAATGTGATGCACACAATTTGGAAAAAATACGTGGTATTTTAACACCTCTATGCCTGATTCACTAAAGGTAATCATGATGCAGTATACAAATACCTCATAGTAGAGGGGCTGCATAAGCACAAAAATGACTAGTTATGCCTCTTTTATGTAAGATCACCATCATGTAGCTTCTATACAGTTGCATTGTTGTAATTGTAGTCAATTTAGTATATGTGTTTACTTTTCAGCAGAGAGAGCTTAGATTTAGCTGCAATCCTTAGTGCATAAGTTTTAAAAGACTCAATGAATTGAGGATATATCCTAGTTACACTATTCACTTAATTTGTTTGCTTAGATTCTTATATAGATCATTGTCCATCCTGTGATCATAGTTATTACAGTGAGAACTTCTAGCTCCTGTAGTAAACAACTGGACTGTTAAACTTGGAAAACTTTACCAGCAAAATAAAGTAAGGTTGTTGTAATCATGGCTGTTGTTATGCTCACAGTGCTTATTGCAGAAAATTTGAATAATTTAACAGTCGCAGAAGTATTAAAAGTTTTCAGCTGCTTTTGAATATTTGGTATTTTAACACCACTTATAAAATAAAATATAGAAACTTGAATACTAGAAATATAGGGTTTTTTATATATCTTTTATTAGTGATCTTTTTGGGGGTAAAAAGAATTATCCTAATAATAATGCTTAAAAATTAAAGCAACTTGAGGCTCAAAGTGATAGGGTCATGCAATTCATTACAGGCTTTGAGTATAATCAGGAAATATGGGCTTTTAACATATTGGAGCTCTCAAGCCTCACCTCGTTTTACCTTGATGGCAGATGGAAGGTTTACAACAGGTAAGATGAACCCGTGGGGCAAAAATTTGATGTATTTAATTCTAATTGTAAGGCGGGAAAATATTTTCATCTGGTGGGACCCCTCCAGGTCTATAAAAGGGGCCAGTCTCCGCTGAGGAGTTTGAAATAAATTGCATGTGAGACGTGAAGGGACCTCATAATGGTTCCCCTGATTCTGCTGCAGGTTTGGTGTAACTTTAATACTATCCATAGGCCTATTTATCCAAGGAGTGGAATAAATAGTATTACCACGATTTGAGGGGTTTCATTAAGGATTTATAAGGTGTTTCTTTTTGTATGTTAGCCTTATTAAAATCAAAACACTCTTATTACAATCTAAGACATGTAATTGTTTGACACAGGTCTATAGGATACTATTTTTTGTTACAAGATTCTCTAAGAGAAAAGTTATCACTGGTAAAGCTTCTAAGGGAAACGGTGAAGGTGCAATCTATCACAGAAGGTTTAGAAATTGTGCATGTGGTCAAGACCATAATAAAGCTACCTTGCCTTAAGCCATTTAAAAAGTTGGAAGACAGAATATTATAGCATATTTTGGGCAGGCTATTTTTCTATACTTAGAAAACATTTAGATCCTATTATAGATTAAGGGTAAAAAGGTATGTCTTTCTTGCAACATGATTTTTAAATCTCTACTGGGTTGAGAGATGCATAATGAGTTTATATTTTTAGCATACGCTTAGGACATGTTTATCAATGGGTGACATTATTTAGTATATGAGGTAGTGTTACTAAAAGTTAGGATTAAGTTTTCTTACTTCCTTTCATTTTCCCTATCTATGAAGATCTTAAATATAGGTATAAACCTTACTTGATATAAGATAATAGTAGAACACAACCAAAGCAAAAAGATGAGGCAATAACAAGGGCTTTGTCTCTAGGCATGGGATGGCTCAATTCTTTTTTAAAGTTCAGAGGTGCAAAACTTTATTTACTATACTTTACTAAAATATTACAACCTTATATCACTCTAAAAAGACTATAACCTTTATAATTAGCTTAATTCTTTGAACTGCTAATTTTTTGTGATTTTTTCCCAGAACACTGCTCTCTTACCTGACATATTATTAATCAACATAATAAAATTTACATTAATACATTTGAAAAAGACCCATATGGTATCATCTAAATCGCTAACAATGCTCTTTTAATATGATTGGATAATGTCAGTGTACATGTTATCTTATTTTATTAAACTATAATTTGTATGGTCCACAAAAAAGATAGTTCTATGTATGAAAGATGGTCCAATGGAGAAATAATACATGGTTTATAAGGTTATAATATTAGGAAGTGGTGAGTCATACTAGGTCTCTTATAGAAAATCTATATGGAAGCATATGACACTCTCCTATCTCAAAAAGGAAATTGAACAAATCTTGAAAGTTTTTATTTTTCATTTTATTTGAGTCACGCCAACCTGGAGTGGAAATTACCAAAGCTTGAATAGCAAACAAAAAAACTATGCCAAAAAATGATTTGGACCACCCAAAACAAACGGTTGAAGCACACAAAAGAGATCACACTAACCAGGTGAGACAGCGGCAAACTGCTTATACCACCACGTCATAAGGAAAGGGGTAATCAGGTGGCTAATACTTGCAGCATTTTCACCCCAGAGCAGGGAATGGGCTACGGTGGAAAGTAATGGCGTCAGGGCGTCAGCAGTATATGGTTTAATATCTTTGATGAGCGACATGTCAAAAACAGCTGGCATAAAAAGAGGTGGTGATATACATAGCCAAAGAATTTTTACTTTAACGCAAATGTTAAGCTTAACAAATGTAGCAATATTGGTGTGGGTAACCTTGTCATATGGTTCTATGCTACCACTGCCACATTTTGGATATTGTTGGTGGTAGCTTTGTAAGTTCAGATCAGTAAATCTTTACAAAGTTTATCAAGGGTGGGGGATAATGGGAGATTGGATCACTCCTGCAGGAATCATACTAACTTGGCAACAACCTTGCAAAGGGGACAATAATCTGGATTAAAAGCTGATTCAACATCAAGTGGGTGATTGCCACATAATGATTCATAATTTAATCTGTAAAATAAATAAGGAGTGAAATTAGCATCATTTTAAATTTTATTTGAGGTGGGCCAGCCTGGGACAATACCGCACCAATGAGGGGAAGTGAAAAAAATGGGAAAGTAGGATAAAACCCTGAAAACCTCTATGCACGGCGTATGATAGGCCATGAACTCCATGGACCGCCTTTGCTATTTGCTATCTCAGTTTAGGGCATTGATGCGCAATGCCAACACAGTCATAATCATCCCCTACCCAAAGTTCACTACTGGGATCAAACTCAGGGAGGCAGTGACAGAGGGTTATACTCTACCACTGGGGTATCCTCCCCTTGAAATTGGCATTATTTTCTGAACTGAAAAACCGCACAATTTGTAGAGTGGGTTAATCAAGAAATTACTGATTTGTCAATTTAGGCAATAAGTCACAAGCATTCTGGTTGAACTCAATTTAGTTTTCAACATATGATTGCAGATTGGTTGGTTAATGGGAAGCATGGGTCAACCTGATGTCCAGGCCAGTTCTTGATTGGAGGGAGCATGAATGGCACCAGGCTGAGGAGAATCCTGATTGTGTGCTGCAGGCGCAGCTGCAGCATCAGGCTTTGGGGGAGGGGGTAGGAATGTGCCCCATACTAAAAAAGCATAGGGTTGGCAGTTGACCAGTGGCTGGGGGATGAAAATGCAGGGCTAGCGGAAGCTTTAAGGATGAGAATTTTTGTTTGTGCTTTAACTCAAATCAGGACAGACAAATCATCCGCCCTACCTTGATGCAGTACCAGAACAGAAGGATTGGGGGCGGAAGGGATGAGGGTGAAAGGGTGAATCAAAAATGAAATTTTACTAATACTGAGCTGATTGTGGCAAACGCTGAGGCCCAGAGAGGCGTGTGGCTCCATTAGGGACCACAAATTGTAAATGGGGTAGGAGATATAGTCTGCCAAACCCTCCATCAGCTCCTGATGAAGCACTGCAGGAGGAAGGTGGGCGGGCAACGCAGTGAAATGAACCACCAGAGTAGGGTCTGTGGGGAGCTGAGTTTGCATTGTGGGGATAGGGGTGCCTCAAAGACCAGGGGCACAGTTGCTGCAGTGGTAGCGTTGGCTTCACGTGTGAAGCCAAGGTCTTAATACATTTTATATGATTAGAAATCAATAGATCTGGCAGGTTGAAAAGCCACCTGTGCCATTTCAAAAGTGGTTTTGTCTGCATATGAAAACAATTCTTCCATAGTTGGCCTGAATGATAAAATGCATGCTAGACTGGGGAGCAAGAGTTGGCTGCAAGGCACTGTCTGGGAGTGTGTGAGGTGGAGGTTGAGATCCTTGAGTGGAACGAGCTGATTCAAGGATTTGCTTGAACTGGATGAAGCAGTCTGAGCATGTTTTCCTACTGGGCAGAAATTCTAGGGGGAGTTTCACCTTTGCAACCACTGGAGAAGTCAGCAGAAAATACAAGGACATTGATAAGAGAATGGCGATGGGAGGTTAAAGGTTTCAGATTAACTTAATTTTACTTTTACCTAAAATTTGCTCAGAATCTACACTGAGCAGAAAGAAAGGCTTGATATTGATAATTTTTAGCTTTTGAAAATCCTAATTTTAAAGTAATTAATTATAACATACTTGTTTTTGTTTTTTACAAGAAAAACTAACATTAAAAATCACTTTTAATAATATAAAACATAATGCTATTAAATGCTTTTCTTTCATGTAACAATAACATCAGTTACTAAGATTTGATTGAACAGAAATTTTTGATAATCACATTGGTGAGATGAGCGAATTCAATAAAACCCAAAAAAATTGGGAAAAAGGCATATTGGGCAATGGCCAAAACAGTGCACCTAAGGGCAAAAAACGCCCTACAGGGGACCAGGAGCCAATGCCGCCAAAAATTCTCAAACCCAAACACCGCCTGGGTTTGTGGAGTTTTACCACAAAACAAAACCAATATGGAAATACAGTACGCACAGCCCCTATTGAAAGTGGAACATGGGCTCCAACTTTTCTTAGGGGTAGAGTCCCCAACTCTGTGGGAGAAGGTAGGTGAGGCATAGGCCACCCTCTTTCCCCATGCGGTATACATTACCACCCACAACATCCACCTTGGCTGGATTAATATAGGTTTTGAAACTGAAGAAGACACAGACGCTGCAGCAAAAGTCTGTATCGAGATTGCCCCCCCCAAGGGCAAACAAATTGTGCGCACTGCGCACACCATATAGAACAAAGCGAACACTTTGTTCATCTCATTTGACTTGCTCCCCATCAACCTCCCCCACAAACTAATTGAGGAGGAACTCCAAATCGGCCTTCAGAGCTACAGAGAAAGCAAACAACTGGAATTGCAGAGATTCCACCTAATGCTGAACCTGTGCACAGGAAAGGTGATCACTGTGATCAACCCAGTCCCTGACATGGCCACATACATAACCAAAATCATGCACAGCAGTTTTTCACCTCCCAGATGGGGGAGTGTCAAAGCCTTTCTGCATCACATCAGAATGTTCACTGCCCATCTGCAACCATTGCGTCGCATTGGGGCACAAGGAACACATGTGCCCCATGAAGGAGGGCATCTTAGCCCCAGACTTATGTGATGATGCTATGGACAAGGATGAAGAGACCTTTGGAAAAATGGTCGATGCCAACCACGCTTTTCTCTGGGGAGAGGACGGGCACTACATCCTCATAGACCAGTATCACCCAAATTATGCAAACAGGTATAGAAGGCCTGCAAGTGGGCAGCAGACAAGGCTGCATCACTTGCGACCTCCTCCATCGACTCAGACCAAATCCAGGAGGACAGAGAGAAAATCAGCTGAACCAGCCAATCATAACAGAACGACCAAATTGAAAAGCATGGAGAAAATTAACTGAGCCAAACAGTTGGAGCGGAAAACCCACGCTTAAAATTTTCTCAACAATCCAACTGAGTCACCATGTGATCTCAATCAAATAAACTTACCTGGACAATTTGACTTCACTATGGGCGAGACAATAGGGCCCAGAACTTCATAATCAAACCCTAAAACATCAGAAACCAAACAACGCACCAATATGAGTCCATCAAAATAATGTGCATAAAAGCTTAATACAAACCTTAAATCCAACAAAACCTACATAAGATCATCACAAGATAAGGAGCCAGAAAACGGCTCAGAGTGGACTGGCCCAATCACACGGAGCAAGTACAAGGCAATGAGCGGGGGACTAGGGCTGGAAGGCCCACCCAATCACTCCTGAGGCGCCACGGGCACCTCAGTGTCAATAGGGATGCTAAACATCGCGGGAGCCAGGGCTCAAGCATCCCAAGCCAAAAAGCTGGTCTTCCTGCACAAACCCCCTGTAGACATCTTAGCCATACAAAAAACCCACTATCTATAGGGGGAAGAGGGCTTCTGGTCAGCCCGGGTCTCACCATCCAAGTTGGTATGGACGTCCCACTGTGGGGTAATCATCCAAAATAACAAAAAATAAAAAATCATTGACTCCTCCTAATATCTGCATGGCTGCATCCTAGCTGCAACAATCACAAACTAAGAGACCAAATTCTTGATAGCTTGTATCTACACACTGTGCACCCAACTGAGAGAAAACAATTCCTTGAAGCCAT
This sequence comes from Massospora cicadina, assembly GCA_022478985.1. Classification (NCBI taxonomy): domain Eukaryota; kingdom Fungi; phylum Entomophthoromycota; class Entomophthoromycetes; order Entomophthorales; family Entomophthoraceae; genus Massospora; species Massospora cicadina. The sequence goes on along the minus strand of JAKSZP010005401.1, from coordinate 112,812 downwards.
CCTGATGCTCAAATTCCCACCAGATACCATCCTGCTGGGCGAATTTAACTGCTGGGACAACCCCACCATGGACTATTGGTCCAACCCCAGGGGATACCCACCAGGATATGTCGAGTTCCACGCGATGAAGGCATCCCTTGACCTGTATGACACCATCCCCCAGCTCCCCAATTCTTCCCCACATGACCTGCCCCAGCATACATGAGGGAACGCTCATCTCAATGAGCTGCATCAACCACATCCTCACACTGAAAACCTGCCGCTCATTTATTTCTAACTTTACTACTAAAAAGAACAATTTCTCTGACCACTGTCTAGTTTCAGTGCAGCTCACGCCAACCCAGACTCAAATGCAGATGTCGCCCTGGAGAAAAATATACCTGGAGAATATAAGACTACCCAAAATTTCCTACTGGATCTAGCACAAAGCTACAGACCCAAAATTTGCAACCCATTCACATTGGATCCCATTGAAACTTAGGAAAAAACAAATCTGAACTAATAAACAAAACTCTCCATATTGCATTGTGTAAGTACACCACAAAAACAGCCACAATAAGGCGCACCCTGGCGGAACTAGAGCACCTAGAACTCAACGCCCCAAAGTCTGGTTACAGCCCCAACTGGGGGCGCAAATGGGCAGAAATCTCCTCCCACCTAAACGCCCTCATCTTTAGACACCAACACAGAATTAAAGTATCTTGGAAAGGTAAGCACATAAAAGAAGGCGAAACCTGCTTGGTGTACTTCTTCTGCCAATACCACTCCCAAGGAATCTGCCCCAGTGCGCACAGGTCTGCAAAGCTGATGGGACTGTGGCAACTGACCCAACGGAGGTCAAGGCGGAAATACACTGCTATTACACTGAACTTTATTGCAACACCCCATCCAACCCCCAAAAAATAAAAAAAATTAACACACCAGCGGAATACAGAGTGCACTGCTGGACTATAGTCTCCTAAACCTGATAATGCATGAGGAGCTCTGGAATACAGTCCGCGGTGCACCGTGTAGGAAATTCCCAGGCCTGATGGGATACCCTACGAATTCTATAAAACATATTTTAAACAAATTGCCCCCTCCTCCTAGCATCTATGAACCAGTGCCTGCTGGAGACACGTCTCCTGCCTGGAGGCCAGGACTCCTATGTCATTACCCTGTTTACAAAGGGCAACAGACTGGACCTGGCCAACTGGCACCCAATTGCACTCTCAAACACTGACAAAAAACTACTTACAAAAGCTCTAGCTACCAGACTAGGCACATTAGCCTCTAAAGCCCTATCAATAATCAATTTGGTTTTACACCAGGGCGCTCATCTGGTCTAATATACATACCATCGCCAATATATGCCAATTCAAGGCAACAGGAGCCCTGGTATTCCTTGACCAGGAGAAGGCATATGGCCGCGGTAGCTAGCCATACTTGAAGGAGTGCTTAAGCGCCTTTAACCTCCCACCCAGGCTCATTAACTGGGCGATGCTCCTCACAGAATCCGCCTCTATGGCTGTATGTGGCCCTGGCTTCCTAATTGACAAGATTGCACCCCGCAGAGGGCTCAAGCAAGGGGACCCCCTCAGCCCACTACTCTACAACTTCAACTTTGATCCACTCCTCCGCGTTGCCAACTCACGCCTCATGGGCATAACCGCACAAGGCCAGCCCCCAGTCAAGATACTACCTTTGTGGATGACTGCGTGAAAGTATAGCTAACAGTAGTGATTCCTGACAGTTGAAATGCACCCTAGAGGTATACTTTCATTGTGAGTAATGCATAACTCAATAAACAGAATTTAGAAACAATCCTCCTAGGCAAATTAAATTAATAAATGGACCACACCTCACCCAAAACACACAGCCACCCAAGATAAAAAAGCCCACTCATCCTACCCTTTGCACTACCCCTCACCACCACCCCTGTCCGCCACCTTGGGATATGGCTGGAAAAAGGGGGTATTCAAATGGTATGATTAAGAACAATCTATCACAATGGCTATCCAACCGCATTGCTGCACTCAAGGGATGATCCCTGGGGCTAACAGGGTGAGTAGCAGTTGCCAACTCGCTCATCCTCCTGATGCTGTGGTTTCCCGCACATGAAATCCCCTTCTCAACCACCTTCAAAACATCAATCTGTGCGCTCATCCAGGGATGGCTGTGGCCTGATCCCGTCCATTCATACATGTGGAAACGCTTTTTGGACCATTCTCCATCGGAGGCATTGGCTTAATATACTCCAAGAGCAACGTCAACCGCATCCTGGGAACCTGGATAGGGGAAGTGCTAACCCTGGACCTCCTGCAACAGCACTGGTCCAGGGCAGCGAGGGCTAACTTTGCGCAGGCGCTCAAAATACCTAACCCACACAACCCATCCAGCCTACTAACATACCTCGCTAACTGCCCTAATGCAAAAAGCCCACATGGAACCCCCTCACTTTAAACGCCTCTACCAAGCCATCCGCCACATGGGATGGACCGTCGCTATCACTGGGGCTTTTTCAGGGAAGGGGATGATTAAGATCCCACTTCATGATAAGAAAGCCAGAAGACCACCCCCACAAAAACCTACTCGCTATGACCCAACCATCGCTAGAATTGACTACCTAGACGCTTTGGACATCCCCTATGACCTAGCCACACAGAAGACAATATGGAGGATGACGCATCATCAACTCCTCCAGCCGAGGGTAAGAGCCAACGCCTGGCGCTGCCTGAGAAGGATCTATAGAATGGTAGACTTCACCCATTCCCTCCACGCAACCTGCACAGTATGTGGAGGCGAGGGCTCCCCACACCACCGCTTAGAAACCTGCCCCACATCCAGAGCCATCTGGTGATAAGTTGCGTGCCTGATCAAGATCCAAGACGACCAGAAATTCTCTATCTCAAGGAGCCTCCTCACACTCCAGCTTGAGTCTCCACTTCCATCTACCCTCCACTCCCTATTGATACCCATCACAATATGGACAATCCACACCATTGCCTTGGATGCGTTCAAGGGCACAGTCCCAACCATCCTTGTGGTAATTAATAGGTTCCACGTTCACTTGCTGGAGCACTTCCAAGCCTGGCTCTATGAATACTTGAAGACAAGGCAACAGAGGGTATAAAGTCATGGTTCACAATCTGGTTCCTCCACATGGACCCCTTCCTTCACACCTGCTCCATAGTGGGGGAAACCCCCTTGGAGTAATTCAACAACCCCCCCCCACACATACCTGGTGGTTTCAGATGGCAACAGGGGTAACCTGTGTACCCTGGGGTGCCCAATTTTCCTAATACTCGATATGTTTTACCCCCCTTGTTCCTACATATGCATCAGTACTGCCCATCTCCTTGTCAGCTTGCCTTGGTTAAATAAAAAAATAAAAACATAACGCTATTGAAGATTTTACCATCTGTTACAATGGCCTCTTTGGAGCTTACAATCTATTTAGGCTGCTACATGGCAATTGTAGAGCTTAATCATTTTACAGAAAGCCTCACTTTATTAGTTTGGAAACTTAAACTCCATTTAATCTTCCAGTTTTCTAGTTAAAGAAGTCTTCTGTTTAAGAATTATCTTTATAGATTTACACAGAGACAAAAACCACAATTATACCAAAATCTTTAGAAGTTTTAATAACTTTGCTACAATTTAATTCTCCCGTCCCACAGCTTTCCACATTAATTAGTTTAATAATGAGGATGTGTACTGTTCAAATAGCTTTTTTGATCTCACAATGACCAAAATTAAGATATATCAGGATTATGACAAAGTTTACTTAAAAACCAACTCTAAACTTCATTATTATAAACTCTTTCTTTGTAAAATATAATTTTAAGAAGCCTAGATTAACTTATTCCTGGACCAGAGACGTCCACTGTAGGTGCGTATTAAAATACAAAGGACTGAAAAAGATCAGGTTTAAACTCAAAGAGCTTTATGTTAATACATTAAGAGTCTAAAAAGAATATAAAGATCATCCGCTGCATAAAGTGCTTAAGTACATTACAAACTTTTTGCCACAATTATATAACTGAAACATCCCTGTTTTACTTTAAAATTAAATGTGTAAAATCATCATTAAACATGAATTAAATTATGCGTTATTAAGTTAATAAATTAGCCTATAGTTTTTCCTATATCACATGTGCGCTTCGCTTTTTGTATTTTTGAATAATTTTTACACAATATGGATACATATCATTCTAGTAAAACCATAAAATGAAATTGGAGGTATTATAGTGTCACTATATTGACGCTACCTTAATAGATGTAATATATAGAGTAATGATGAGAACTTGAATGGTGGCTGTTATTAAGAACTATGTTAATGCCAACAATAACCTTACAAATTTTATAAGAAGCCTTTAGTGCAGTTAGCTACTATGAGAAAATCACTTGCCTCCATGTAGCTACCTCACAAAAAAACAAGGATTATGAACTTATAAGTTATTTTTCATGCAGAGTTAAAAATGCTCATTTGGTACAATTATTTTAAAAATAAAAGATTTCCATTTGTAGAGCTCCCATATAGTAATAATCTAAGAGTCTAACTGCAATAGTTAATATTCAACTCTGAATTACTGTTATCTACCTTAGTTAATTTAAAAGTGAACTAAAGAATTACCTGCAAAACAAGTTATGTCATTTATATACATTAAATAAATTTATTTCATCTATTGAATTCTTACAATACTGGAAGTAATTGAAAGATAAAAGCGTAATCTTAGTTTTAGTTTATGTCAAATAGATTTTTTTCTTAATTACTAATCAATGTACAATTTTTATTTTTTAGAGTTTTTGTACTAACAAAAAATAAATAAAAAGATACACAATAGTGTACTTATATGAACTTTTTCTAAGTTTTTTTTCTTAAATAAAAATCAATAGTTTTTGTGGGTTTATTTCATACTTTTTAATCAAAATATACTTTAAAAAGTCTCTGATTATAATATTGCGTTATTATCATGTTTTACAAGCACAAGTTATTCTCATCAAATAAAAAAAACCCAGCATGAAGGCAGATAATCTTAAAATAAGAATAAAAAATTTTTAATGACAACAAGGTTTCTTATTATAAGCAAATAGAGGAAAGCAAATTGTAGTTCTTTTATACTGCCAGTGGCTTGGGGCTCATAGGTAATCATCTAGATGGTCGTCAGTAGGCTTAAGAAGAAATACACAATAAAATCAGCTCTCCTACCAGAATTTTAATCTGTTCATTATATAAACTAAATTCATTAGCTCTCATTGTTGCAGATGCTTGCTAACTTAATTTCATTTAGGAAATTTGGGACAGTTGATGTTTTTTCTTAAAAAATCAGGAAAATTAGACCCTTGGACATATGACATACAACTGATAAAAAATTGTCCAAACAACAAAACACTGGAAAATTTGATTGAGATAAAACATATTATCAACGAGTTTATGCAGGTGTAGGGCAAGATATTTTGAAAGAAATTAAGTGATCCAAGCTTACACAAATGTAAGATCATAGTACATATATGCTAATTTGTGAGTTAGGATTTAGCACCAGTGAGATGGTGATAAATTAATAATAACATCCATAATACCATTAAATGGCAATGTGACCTGACAAAAACTATATTGAATTTTTGCTATGAGTTGTTGCAAATGCAAGGACAAAGATCAAACAATGCATTAGTAATGGTGATGCGTCCCAAGGAAGTCAATAGTAAATATAAACTTTAAGTCAATGCAGCCATGACAACAAGGATTTTTTGAGAAAAGCAGGTTGATAATATGGCAGAGGCCTTAGATAATCAAAATTAGATATATTCTATAGATTAAGACTGATGCAGCAAAAAGTTATAACCATTGCCTTTGTCTATAATAAATGAACTAACAATTTGAAAACATAGTGGTTAATTCATATGTTTTTGTTAACTTTAAAAAGCGACATTTTTCATCACTTGACCAAAAAAGTATGAATAAAATCATGTAAGGGGGCCAACCTGGTTACAGAGATGTGGTGGCTTTAAGTCTAATGCTCTTCAGGATTATGTCTGATATTTTACTATGCACCCAATTGATGAGATTACCTCTAGTGAAATCTTTTAAAGGGTGTCAGTGGAAGGTTATTCTAAGATTTTAAAAAGCCATTTATATTTGTTTGATGAATTTTTTGTCTATCTAAATCCATGGTTATAATAATGTAATATCCATTATTATATGAATAAGTGTTTGAAGTTTGTCAATCCTATCTATACCACGTTCAAGACTTGACTTTCTGAGCTAGCGATCTGGAGAATGCTTCGCTCTGTAGCTGGATTAGTGTCATTGTGAGATTCTATAGATACTTAGTTGAATTATACTCTCTTTGCAGACAAATAAGCAAGATATAGGAGGGAGCGCGAGATACTCCCCATATAGTAATTGAAATGACAATCATCTAATAGATGAGTTGAGGGTGTGTAATAAGCCAAAATGGCAGAGGGCAAGAAAAGGTTTCAAATGGCAAGTTTACACATAGTTAACCTCTGCAGTATGCCAAAAATTGTACCGTTTACCTGTTCAAATGTGCCAGTGATCTCAGGGTGATGGGGCGTGAAAAAATCAAACATACCCTTCAATTTATCATCAAGATTAATTATTACATAGATAGTAAAGTTATCCACTTTAGCCAATATCATGAATTGTGAGCATCCATGCCAACAGATGTCATCTGTTATTTAGTATTATTTTTATTTTTGCACATAGGCTTCTAATAACTTTAGCCTCTACATACTTGGTGAGGTGATCTAAGATGACCATGATTTTTTTAATGAAAATAATTTTTTCAGTGTGCCTACAACGCCATTAAAGACATTGTCAAGAAAAAACATGATTTACTGATTGATAAAAAGTGTAATTTTGGTAGGAGGTTTCTGATTTAAATTCTTTGCAAGCGTTGAGGGTCTCATGGACTTGAAATGTATTATTCTTCATAAAAGTTTGCTGTTTCACCTGCTCAAGAGTCTTCTTTATCTAACAATCTCTATCACCTTGGGGGCCTTAATGTTTAATTTGGCTCAGTGTGTTGACCTTTGTTTCAAAAATTGCTGCTGACTGAAGATTATATATAGTTCTTCATTTTTCACAAAGTACTTTTACTCAGTTTTTCCAAAACATGCTGAACCTCCTCAGGCTCATTGCTATATTGTTGGGCTAAAATCGTTAAATAATTCACTTCCAGATTATCTGCTAAAGCCACGATGAGTAGCCACAATAAACATTCAGCAATTGATGTATCACGTCAGGGCGGTGCTGTAGCTCAAAATTATGTACTTCCAAATTGTAAGATATCTGGGATCCACCCATCTGACTCATTAAGATTTTGTGACCTTTATTTTAAGTCTTGAAAGTTAAATTTTGAATTACACCTCATGGATGTAACCTAGAATTGCTTTAACTTGTAGATATGACCAAACACCCTTTTTAGTCACATTATAAATCTATTATGAGTATTTAAAGTTCAGCTAAATAAGCCACAGAGTGCTCAACCCTTCAGATTCAGTTTGCAATATCACCGCCCCTATGGCGGTAGAAATTCATCCATTTAATTAAAATATGGGTTATCAAGATTTGGGTACAATAGTATCACTTTGGCGAGAAAACCCACATCTATCAAAGGCCAACTGGCAGTCTGCCATCTACTCAAATTGTAACTATTTATAGAAAATGAAACAAAATTTACCTATTTATTGGATTCTAAAAAATGATGGTTTTAGCTGATTATTCCAAAGAGTATATGAAAGTCTCAGTTGCTACTTGGCCAAATAATTTTTTATTGCTTCAATCTTAGCCATTTGGGGCTATAATTTATGCTTGTCAATAAAAAACCTCAGATAAACAAGTTTTTTTTGGAAGAAGTTTCACTTACATGGATTGTATTAGATTAGCCTTGGCGAGGTGGCAGAAGACTTCCATCAAGTGTAGTAGGTGCTTGTTAAACGCTCTGAAATAAAAGTATATATCATCCTTAGATAATAAGCACATGAGATTATATAAGTCCGCTATTATGGTGTCCATGGCCCGCTGAAAAGTTGCAGGGGCATTGCAAAACCCTTACGCCATCTGTTTGGGTTATCACGGTCCCTGGGCAGTATCATGGCGCAATTATTCTGTTAATCTTTTGACAGCTAAATTATTATAGTAGCTGAAATTAAGTTATACTTTGTAGTATTGCGTGCCACACTAGCAGTCCAAAGCATCAACAATTTGTGGCAATGTATAGGATAATTTTGGCAAAGTTGTTTAGCTTCCTATAGTTATTCATCAGATAACTAGATCCGTCCTTCTAATTTTATAATCAACACCAGGTGAGAACAAAGGACTTTTGTAGTTCACTAACGTTCCCATCTGTATAAGCCAGTGTTTTCTTTATTGACGACTTCATCAACCTCTGAATGCCAAATAGGATGAGTAAAAATGGATAATTTTCAGTACTAATATGGTTTTACCCATCTTGTGAGCATCCCAAAATCAAAATCATTTTTAGCAAGAAGATATCATATTTATTAAATAGAGCCAAGGATTATACTTACCAGCCTCAGTCAGCCCAGAGAGGCTTTTGCTAGATATCAGTGAGCAAACATATTAGAAAACTCAGCTTCTAGAGCAAGTTCACCCATAATGCTAAAATCATAGATACTTTGTTCTTTTTCAACTGATTAAAATGAGAAAAAGCTACAGTTTCATGTTTCATAAAATGAATAGGGTACAAGTTTTATAGCTAATAGCACTTGGACTTTACCATAAGTCTAAAAGGATAAACTCAAGAATGGCAACAGGATCCAAGTTAGATCAATAGAATGGCGTGAATTTTAAGTCATATAATCTATGGACAATTTTTCATTAAGTTTGTACCCTCTATAATTTTATGGCTTTCTAGTAATTGTAGTAATTTGATCATACTTTAAAGGATTGCCTTTTATTCTAAGTCCTATTGGGAAATAGATTGGTACAATTTGTAAATTTTTATTCAACTAATGCGCACTTTGTCATATTTGAACGCAAGGTTAAAAAGCTTGTTTCTGGGGTCTGTGGTCATTTATTATTATAGTCTAGAAGAATAATCTGTCTAAGTATCTTTAAATTGTTCTCTGAAATCAGCATTAATCCCATAAGTCCTCACAAAGGAGGTCATTTTAATAGTAAGATTAAGTTTTATTTAATAAATCCATAGAAAGACTTGATACTAACAGTGAGCTGAAATGCAGTGGTAAAACAATATACAAATCTAGTAAAGTATTCTGATCAGGCCCTCTAATCATATACATTATGGTGGTCATTATCCAGCGTGAGCCCAAGATTTTTACTAACTATTTGGACAAAATATTGATGCGCCACTATCCACTATATCTCTAAACTTGTGCTTTAATACTGTGGTATCAAAAACTAAATGAAATCATAATAATAAGCATAAGAAGAGTTTATAAGTTGAAATCCAAAGTGTCATCTTGACCAAATAAGCTTTAAGGTATTACTTTAACTGGGGTCATGATTCCTTCTTTCCCCATTAGGTATGCCATATGAACCCTGCCCAATTTTACGGTATCTTCAGAGGTGACAGGAAGCTCTTTTTTATCCAACTTATTAATGTAAGGTTTTGATACAATTTTTGTGCAATAAGGCTACGCGTTCTGTTTGTGAGTGAATGGCCATAACTATCACAACATTAGCTATAAATTTATGGAACGCTGGTGGTTGAGCGTCATGAAAGTCAATTTTTCATTCATATTTTATGGCTCCTTATATTTTCTTTAACTATTTTTTGGGGGTTATGGAAATGAACTACTTATCTATTCCACCCATCCTTTCCTAAATCATCATTAGGTGAAGTGACATAACATGTACTGTTGATTTGCAAAAAATAGCAAGGCAGTGACTTATATAGTTTTCAAGATCTTTGCATATTAAACAAATAATTTGTTAAATAATAGTATATGGGAGTGAAGGCCATAGAAACTGACCAAACCCTTTTTAGATAGATTAGCCTAATGCATAAATTAAAAGGCTTGTAGTGACTTTTATTGGGAATCTAAAGAATGTCAACTCATTTATAACATCTTAGAAAGTTAATACACAGATTTGACTTTTGTGCAATAATAAAGAAGTTGCTAAATTTATAAAGACAACAAGACAGTCAAGTCTTCTCTATAAGTTGATCCAAATCCACTCAATTATACTCTTACAGATCGCTTAAAAATTAGACTGGGGAAGCTACTCCATTCATTTCTTCAGAAAAATTAAAATTAATAAATATTTAACTGTCTAATAATATGCCTTTTTTAAAGAAAAAGGTGGTTATATAGGGTAGTTTGATTTATAACCTCTGAAAATGGCACAATAAAGTGGCATTAATTGCCTCCAAAAAGAACTTAACCCTTCTGAACTGACTACTAATTTATTGAATTACAACGCCTTAGTTAATCCTAGTAGGTTAACACTTATGGCTAAGCGACCATCTATTGTTATTAGGAACCAATTACCCATTTAATGTTTGCCATACTGCCCAGAGTGGCTACAAATTACCTTCAGAAACATGCTATAAAAAACAGTAACTTCAGTAAACGCCCCTAATCTAATCAGCGCATAAGCTCAATTACTAAAGTTAGGAATCTGACAATTGGTTAATAGTTTATCTGATTAAAGCTACCTACTGACATTGTCATAACTGTTCCTGAAAAACTACGCATCAGCATAACATTGGAAGCAGGTCCCAATACTAAATCAATTAAAAATTAAAAAGCAATAATCAACAAATTTTTTTTTCAATAAGACAGGTATCAACTAGTTTCATAAATGAGTCAAAGCCAAATAAGGTGGTCATGTAAAATCCATCGCATTACCTAAATTGGTTAGAACATCCATAAAAACTTCTGCTTGATCTCTTCACATCACGCCATTGCTTATCTTCTCACCCACACAGGAATTTGGCAGTGATTAGTTCTACTCTTAGCGAAAATTGCCACTCAAATTTTGCTTCTCATCGTTGTGCTTTTATTTTTCTTATCACCTGCACAGGATTTTGGCAGTGACTATTTCTATATTCAGTGATCAATTCTGCTTGAAATGTTTTGCTAATCATAACCATTGTTCATTCCCCCTACGCTCAAAAGGTGACATAGTCTTCTAGAGATTTTGGGAGAAAAACATGTTTCTTATTCTTTTTTTTTATCTTTATGTTTGATGATTTTTTTAAATCAAATTTATAAGAATCTACTATGGACTCTGTCAACTATAAGACCATTGGAGATCTTTTTTATAATATATGCATTTTTACCAAACTTAAAATTACTTTGATGGACATGTCCTTAAGCATCTAGCATATTCCAGCGATTAAATACATGGATATTGCAATAAGATACTTTATCTCCCATTTACAATTCTTTGATGAGTGTCAATTTATATCATTGTACTTCTTTCCCTGAACTTTTTTCCAAGTGTTTCATTAAAAGCTTGTGATTGTAAATTGATCATAGTTTTGCTATATGGATTAAGTACTGGGATGGATTTATTATATAGCTAATCCCAATAATGAGTATAGGATTGGTGGTCACACTGCTTTTCTCCTACAGGAAAATTTAAAGGGCGTTTTCTAGTGGCTTAATGATAGCTGATAACATAGACAAAGTCACTGATCTCAGATACAATTCCCAATAAAACGTCTCTACTGCAACCAGTGTCTGTAGCGTGGCATTTAAGGTAGCACCCGCCATTTCAACAAATCCATACGTATCAGGTCTATATAAGACTGACTAGCCATTATAATCATTATTTCATTCAATTGGGGTTTAAGAAATGGATTTGAAGCTCGTTTTATTGTCTCTCTGGATTATATGAAGGCAGCCATGCCTGTATACCACTTGATCCATAAAAAACCTTTGTATTACTCATGGTAATGACTCAACTTATAGATTTTGTTATGAACTACTTGTAAGGTGGTTATTGCAACAATTAAGTACTTCATACATCCAGTAATAGTGCTTAAAAGTTCCATTATGGCTATGGACACCATATACCATGCAAACCCTGTTTGCACTAATTGGTATTCTATCACGTATTTGTTTGGCTTATGAAGATGGTACTCCACACAACAAGAAAGAAAGTCCGTCACATCATAGTGAACAATTTCCAATAGCAGTAATGGTGAATGTGCTCTAAAGTTTCTTATTACCAACATGCCCAACAACCTTATAAGCTGCACAGGTAATCCTGTTCTTTTTGACGGCTTCAGAAACAGGAGCCACTCCTTTTTTATTAGTCTAAATAATTGGCCATTCTTCTTTTCTATTCCTTCCATTGCTTTTTTAATTCAGTTTGAACTTTCAATGGCTCTTTCTCTAATTACCCATTCATCATTTGTTCAATAGCTTATTTGTACAATCTTTGATGGCAAGCACAGCCAGTAATCTATATAAATTGACGTTAATCTTATTTCTGTCACTAGTGCTGCATTCAAATTTGTAGTCACAGGCCTGAAATTTTTGGCCCAACGAACTAATCCTTTCTTCTGGGTCCCTCAGACTATGCAAACTTTGGAGAGAAGCATATTCGGTTACAACCTTGTTATGTATACCACGGATATACATATTAATTGTTTTTGTGCATATATTACTGAAAGACACTCATGTTTGACTTAACGTATAGTTTTGTTCAGCCTTTACCATTGTATAAATAATATAGGCCACCAGATGTTCTTCCTCCTCCTCGCTTACTTGGCTAGTACAACACCTATTGCCATAAGCGACGCATTTGACTGTATTATGAACAGCTTGTTAGACTTGGGTACTTGAGTAATGGTATCATCATATAATATCTCTGCAATTTACTAAATGCATTCTGTGCCTCTTCATTACATTCAAGACCTTTATGGATCTTTGAGAAAAAGATCTAATGGATCTGCTGTCTTTGTAAAATTCTCAATATATTGCCACTATAAGCCAATCATCTCCCAGGAAAACTTAACCACAATGAAAATGATTTTAGGGAAATGACATCCGTTCAGTGGCTTTGACTCTCTGCTAATGATGCTTTAGGTGCTCTGCGTTTATTGAAACCCTAAATACTCTAACTTATTTTAAAAGTGAAACTTCTGGTGCTTGATTAGTATTTGTCAAGGCTAGTTTTTAACATTTATTTAAATGATTTAACTTATATGAAAATTCCAAACATATGTATTGATTTAATTTAGGTAATCTAAAGCACATGATTATTTGAGACTAGACAATAATGTTTGTACTATTCGTTGGATAGTCAAATGTGCATTACACAGCCATGAGGCTTTCTCTTAGGCTGGTCTGCTCTTGTGCTGCTATTATGTCAGAATTTTTCTGATCTTTGGTTGGCATATTAATCTGCTAATATTTTGATATCAGATCCATTTCAGAAAACAACTTCGCCCCATCTAGCCAATTTAATGCATACTTAGTTCTTGGAAAGGGGTAAGAATCCTTTTTTGTGATCTTGTTAAGATGGTAATAAATTGATTACAACCATTAAAACCATCCTTCTTATGAACGTTTAAAATTTTACTGGCCGAGGAATAGATGAAGGCATGAGCATCCCATGTTCTAACAACTTCTCAAGTTCTCCTGTGACAATGCCTCAGCTACTCTTGTTTTTTAAATAGACATCAATTTTATAAGTTTAGAATCCATGGTTTCATCTTTGTGAAATATGTTCTTTGTGCACCCAAGATCATGTTCAAGCACAAAAACGATTTTATATCTCTCAACAATACTAACACATCTTCATGTCAGTCTTATATCAGAGTAGTTAAGTGTTCTTGATGACTTAACATATGGATACCTTCAGCATACTCTTTGGGTAATTTCACTTTTTTGTGGTCTCCAAATATATGAAATAAATTAAATCTGTCACATGAACTATATATGAGATATTAAAGTATTTTTTTTCTGTCCTTGATCAACATTTTCCAGACTAGCCAGTAGGATACAATTTTTTACATGACTGGGAATGTAAATCCCTCAAGCTACACAAAGTTTAATTATCAAAACTTGCATTAGAGCTTTGATCTCCGCATGTAGCTTTGGAATTTCAAGCGTTATACAGTATTGAACACTTTATGCCTGACTGGAAGAATAATTACTTGCTTTATTGCTCAGATTGGAATTCCTAAGTTTTTATTCAAGTGTTTTAGTAACCCTTTTATCTTCTTCTTGACTAATTTTTAACTAGAAAGAGCATCATCTTTCACATCAGGTTTATTAAATTTGTTTCTCCTGCTTAGGGGATTGTCTAACATCTAAGTGTATATCAATGGTAGCAATTGTCCCAGAATTGTTAAAGTACTATCTTTGAAGTCACAATTTACTCCATACAGCTGTATGAATTGAGTTCCAATGTGAATCTCTTATTTCTGGTTGAGCAAGACAATTGCCGGCACAGAGATGACTAAGGGCCAAAGTTAAGGTCAAGGAACTATAAGCCCAACCTGAAGTAGTAGAAGCAGGCCCACCATCTCATAATCGTTCCAGTGTTTTAGATCTGTCAAAAATTTCTATGTTTTACCAGTTTTTTAGAAACAATATTGATTAGAGAACCTCTATGCAAAATGGTTATCACTAACACGTTTAATCAGGATGTCTGCATATGTATATGCATGGTAATGTAAATTATTGCTTACTAGATAAATAAGGGATCATTTATCAAACCTACAGTATGGATAATTTATGTAGTTATATCAGGGAATGATTCCTTAATAGTGCTGATCAGAATCAATACATTGACATCACCCAATTTTGTTTCAAGCAATCATTTCTCATTGTCAGCATTGTATTTTCTTAAAAATTAGCAAGCATATGGTCAAGAAACCTCAGTATAATCTCATGTTAGTTGCCTTTTCTATAGCCTTGATAATTACATTGACATTTTGATTTACAATATGATGAAGAGGATTAGTTGAGGGTTAATCCACAAACAAGTCAGAGATACCTGTCATCTTGGAATTTATCTAGTGGAACTGGGATGCCTGTGGATCTAAATCGTTCCCATCTAGACTGCAGGGCCTTTTTTCAATTCTTTGCTGGTTTTTATATGTTGACCAATAATCTATTGGTTCTTATCTTTCTTACTTCAGCACTGAGAAGCATAAAGCTCACAACCTCACATTTGCTATAGGTAAAGCGCAGCTTATTAATAGAACATTTCTGTCCTTCATTTTCTCCATTTGGTCCTAATTTATAAAACCTTGGTTTGGCTCAGTGCTTTTTTCTCAATTTATTTTTTGAGCTTGAGTGAGATTTGAAGCTTCTTATTTCTGGCGCATCAAACGTTGTGACTAACATTTTCAGGCACTCTACCATCTGAGAGATAGGAGTATTTCTGGCTAACTCTGACATCATTGCTTAGTGTAAACAGCATTAGGGTCATGGCACTGCTTGAATTGCAAAGCAAGTACCAAAATTGCTCACTGCATTTGCACTAGACATAATTTGTGTCTCCTAATAAAATTGACTGGCAAACGCTCCTAGGGGTTTATCCTTAAATTGAATCCCTATGATCTCTTGATTGTGGTTAGCCATCTAGTCAGGGCTACCAAATTATCTCATAACTGCAATTTTAAAAATGATTTATGACCAAGTATCCCTTTATATGGGATAACACCAGATTCTGACAATTACTGTCCTGAAAATTTGATTACAATGACTTATTTTTGGAGATTATTGCATGCAGACATAGTCATATCAAAAAAGCTATAAAAGCCAGGGCATAATTGTAGAGGAATGTTAATTAACTTAGGGTAGTCTGAAATTCTTCAGTTGAATCTGGGTGATTGTGTTATGAGGAACACAGCCCATAATACTAAAGATTGTTTGGGTGTCATTGGGGGTCATTGCTGAGATGGTGGCAAAAGCACCAGGCATATTTAGAGCAGGCTGTATTAATACACGTTTTATTCTCCATCATATAAATAATTGTTACCTAGAATAGTCTACAATTGGAAAAAGTACATTTATTATTTTACAGCCCTTTCAAATGTTTTAAGAATTGTATATATTTTTTATCAAAGCAAGAAATTTATTCCAGCTTTAGCTTCCAATGTGACCTTTAATATTATATATCATTTCAATATAGATACGTTTATTATCTGATTCAGTTATATCTCCCATATAGATTGTTTTGGTTTTTGTGACAACATCAGTTTCTTCTTATGCCTTCACAATACTTTCTTCAACTTTAGTTAAATTATCCTGGGTTGCTAATACTAAGATATTATGGTTGACGGCCTTCAGCTCCTTCCAAAACTTTCTAATTTTATTATGAACGGATTTTATGATACTAAATGACAAAAGACTCAACTACTACTGTAATGAAACCAAGTGTAAACTTCCTTGGAAATTTCAATGCACAAGTTCAGACTTTGGTTCAAAAATAAAAGGAGTTTGCTAATTGTAAGGAGACAATTACCCAGTCAAGACTTCTTTATAACAGGTGTTAACCCCGCTCAGGTATAATCTTACAGATTATTTGAAATTAGACATGGGTAAAAGAATACTTAAGTTCTAGCTTAATATTCTAGATATTAGGTATTTAATTTTCCCCTATTCTGTTTTTTATTATATATACAATGGGGTTCATATAGGATAATTTGGCGCTCATTTTTTTACCCAACACAATAAAGTAGCATAAGTGCCCACATAATAACTTAACCCTTTTGGGTTGATTTCTGAATTTCTTGGGTTCCAACTTCTTAATCAGAACCATTAGGTCAACTTTTATAGGCTAGAGCCATTCATTGGTAAAAATATTACCCATTTACTCGAGGCCACTCTACCCCAATATAATTAAAAAACTTTATCAGAACAAACGTAATAATGCTTTGTAGCTCTTAAGCATGCCCTAATTGTTGGCGCCTCAATGGATTGAGCTAGGGTGAAATCGTTTATTTACTATTTAGCCAGCAGCCAAATTTACCTACTAACATTGTTGGAAATTGTGAATGATTAACTAGAAATCAACATCCACATTGGAATCAAAATTTGACATTAAACTTAATTAATAATTAATAGCTAATAAATGCTAAACAATTATTGGTGATAGGACCATTATTAACCATCCACAATAATGAGTTGAAGTCTAAAAAAGGTTATTTAAAATCCTTCAGCACTTCATCAGAGATAATTATCTTTTAATATGGTAAGCCATATACAACTGGTTACATTTTCTGGTGTAGCTCTTTACAAGGCTCACAGACATAGCAAAGGGATATCTGGATGTAAAAGTTATTTAGTAACTTGGTTTTATACAGCATCTTGATTTTTGTGGTAAAAACATATAACAAGGGCTGAGACTGGTTATCTTTTCATAGGAAAAGATATGAAATTAGTAGAGTGAGTATTCCTCCTTTCCACTCCGCCAAACTTCTTAATTAAGATCTTTGGCGTTCAAGTAAGTCATAGTAACTTAAATTAGTATTGGTATCACTAGCTCCTGGCCTTAGAGTCCATTGAACATAATAAAGTCGCCAACTTAGCACTTTGTGGCACCTTACAGACTAATTTAAAAAACTGAATCAAATGAATGTTCCCACTAATCTTAAATTGGGAGTGTTATTTCAATCAAAATTAACTTACTTTTATTTCACCTGAACCAGAGGGCCCACATTAATCCCAATTTACTTTCTGGGTTGTGTAGATGTGAAACGAGAGTGAAAAGTATTGAACTTATGGAGCAGCAATAGCTTAGGACATCAAGATGACATGAGTTGAGAAAGCTGAATTATTTCAACTCATATTTCTAGACTATAAGTGTCATGGGCACCAAAGTATTGAGTGGAGCAGTCTCTGGAGTACTTTGCTGGTCAGAACTCCTGGAAATGTAATCAATATAGAAATGTAGGTACTTTGTGTGCAAGCAGCCTTTGCTGCCCTAGTTCTGGACTCAGGTGGAATAGTTTTGCAAGCATTAATGATTATATCCAAGAGTCGTTCACTTGAGTGATTTAGCAACATTAACAAAGGTCATTTCGAATCTCATCTGGAACTTATCCATTATGTTCAAAAAGAAGTCAGAAATTAATTTTATCATATTTATAAGATAGATGAGTTTTGGTTAAAGGTAAAATAATAAATTTTAAGTTACAGTTAGATCTTTCCAGTTTCTTTACTGTCACAATTCCAATATGACTGGACATAAAGCCCTAAGTCAATATGGCGGAATGAATGGAATCCGCTGGAATCAAACTGGTACTGGTAATTTAAGCGCTTCAAAATGAGGCATTTGGCGAATCAAGAGGATTTATGCCAAGATTCGATACAAATGAGAGTAATATGAAAAGGGAAGCAGAATAGAAGAGTACCAAGCTGAGGACGCATCTGGCTGGGGAACCAAGGTATAAAGAGTCTGATGGAAGATAAAAGGAGGGAGGTTTTTGGACAAGAAGAGAGCGCGCAGATAAGTCTGCAATTGATATTAAAATAAAAGGTCAAAATAAGGGGCGATAGCTCCATACATATTTCATTAAGTTTTATTATAAATTGGCGATCCTCATATCATCCAATTTGGTTGCTCAGTGGCTCATACCCTGTGCAAAACCAACTCGGCGGAATTGAGCTCAACTGCTGAGAATTAACAGTGGTGCTCACTACAGGGGGCCCATTGATCAACTAATCACAACTTCATCAATGGTACTTATGGCGCAACCAGCTTGCTCTGATGAGGTGCTACCCCGGTGGTTGAAATAACTCACTATGGGGAACTGAAGCTTGCTGTGGATACCTTACTTCAGGCGCAAACAGTGTTGTTTCAGGAGAACAAGAATATTACTGAGCAGCTCAACCATGCCTTCCGCCAACTGCTTCTGGTGGGTGACCATGCCAACCAACTTACCAACCTTTTGAGCAGCATGACAGAGCGGCTAGACTGTGCAGAGTATAAATTAGATAAGGTCATTAAAGAAAAAGAAATCTGCAGTGACAGGCTGCCCTCATTTAACCGTGATGGTAACATACATGGGTTTTTCAAGTGGTTTGAGTTTGCCATAGAGGGGCTTCCAATCAACGAAAAGCTAAACTATTGTTATCTGCGTTGGATGTTTCAAGTGCTGATCAAGTTACTTGTTATCTTAAAGACAGTACTGTAGCGTACCAAGAGGTGAAGGAGACTGTAATTCGCCTGTTTGGGGGCAAAGCGAAAATGGCTCAACGCAAGGCAGATTTTTTAACAATATCTTTTCAAAAAATGAGTCTTTAACACAGTTTGTGGAGCGATTCACTAATGAGGCTCATGTGTTGTTGGGTGCCAATGTCTTATCTAATGAGGAGGTGGGTATAGCAATGACGGCAGCTGTCAAACCATATTGGGAGCTTTATAACACTATGTCCCATGTGCTGGATGGGGATACTGAACTCATCCTAATTGTGAACCTTTACATCAGCTCTCCGCCATGAACAGCGCCCCCAACATAGCCCAGAAAATCTCTGTTGCCCCCACTCCAACCCTTGCGGCATATAGGCCGCAGCGACTGGGTTATCAGCCGCTGGAACATATTCATCTCTCACATGAGTCAATAGACCCTTTCCAGCCCAAGTATGCTTCACCAGTTTGTCCACAACCTTGGAACTTTCTCAGCAACATTTGACCTGGTTCTTCCGCCCCTAACTATATACGCGCACCTTTTATGAACACTTGCTTCCAGTGTGGACAAAGAGGGCATTATGCAGCCAATTGCCCTAGCCACCCACATGTGTTTGCAATGCCAACAAAGATAATTGAGCAGGGAAAAGCTCAAGCGGAGTAGAGATGGGACGCTCTATCTCCGCTAAGTCCAATTCACTTGTCCCCAACAATCCCCAACCATTTTTTGGGAAAAATTGAACCTCAATCAGGATGATGTGTTATACCAGCAGCTTTCATTGGATACCCCTGCTTCCACTTCCATGAGTAAAGGCTCACCCCATCAGGTGAGTTTCTCCAGGACATGCAGAAGCCATATGCGTGGCAGATCCTGGAACAGACTGGCATTAGCAAACCGGATCCTTCACTGAACGTCACTCCTTTAGTAGGGGTTACCATAGCCATTCTGGTGGAGAAAATCGCTAGTGAATATCCTCAAGTTGGCAAGGTCATTTCTTCTTTTTTAAGTAGCACAAAGCCCTTGAATGTACAAGCAATACACACCAATGATTCTTCTTACTCAGAATGTACTTATTGAGACATATTCGTTCAAAACACGAAAATCTGCGTTATCATAGACATGGGAGCACCTGTGAACATAGTCTCCACTCAGTTGGTGGCTAAACTTATGTTGAAACCAGATGTGGACCATCGTGTAGTATATGGGACCACGGGAACGCACAGCACAGTGTCAGAAGGAGCATATAGCGCGTTGCCTCTACAATTTGGGTCAGTCCAGGTGTCTGCTCCAGCGGTGGTTTTGCCAAATAACCACTACAATATGTTAATTGGCGCGGCTTTCATGAGGAAATTTGGCGTTGTGATAGATATGGTGGAAGAAACCCTTACCATATTTGGTCAACAAATTCCAGTATATTTTTCCTCTGGTGGAATCCCAATGGATCCAGTCCACTCCATTCAGATCAATCTAGATACAGTGATGGAGTAATCCCTGTTTGCTACCAGCAACTGAGTTGGCAGACCAAGATCCTCCCCAACCAGATATATGAGTATAAGGGAATCCCGCTTCGAGCAACGCGCCTTTTAAGCTTACCATCTGGACACCAGGGCATAATAGGGACTGGGCTCAAAATCAAAGTCCCTAAGGGGCTTTATGGAGAAATCCTGGCGCCTCATCAGCACTCACAGCTTGAACCACACGTGGCTTCAGGGTTATTGTTTCCTGGGAATGGGGAGGTGAAGGTGCTGCTCGCAAACCTACAGAAGGAGACAATAACAATCAGGTGGCACCAAGTGGTGGCTTACCTACACTTTGTCCCTATTGGGGAAGTTTGTCATATTCATGACTTTGGCTCATGGGAAGATCTCAGATTACTGGCTCACTCCTCGTTCAGGCATACTGACTGTAGTACCACAGGAAGCGCTCACGGGATTATCAGCGGAACAACAAGATAAGGCTATGGCCTTATTTGAAAAGTATTGGGATATTTTTGCTAATGATGATCATGACCTGGGGTGCGCTCAAGGGGTGGTACATCGGATAGATATGGGGGATCACCCTCCCATTCATTCCTGACCCATTAGATGTTCAAAAGCAGTGGAGGAGGTTGTCTCCAATGAAGTAGATAAACTTATTGAGCAAGGAATGCTAGAGCCATCAAACAGTCCATGGGCATCACCTGTGCTCATCATAAAGAAGAAGGATGGCACAAATCAAGTGGTTATTGACTATCATAAACTCAATAACATAACAAAGAAGGATTCTTACCCTCTTCCATGGATCAATGATGCATTAGACTGATTGGGCATGGTGAACTATTTTTCCACCATGGATCTGATCTCGGGGTATTGGCAGATCAAATTGCCATTAATGGAATGGGAGAAATGTGCAATCATCACCTTGAGAGGATTGTTCCAGCTGACGCGCATGCTGCAAGGGTTGTGTAACGCTCCAGCTATGTTCCAGCATGCCATGGATACAATTTTAGGTGATTTAAAGCTGTCCTGCATCTTAGTTTACCTTGACAACATCAATGTGTTTTCGCGGACATTTACAGAGCACCTAGACCACTTGGAGCAAGTGTTTCAGCGCCTCGCCACCACTAATATCAAAATTAAGCCTCAAAAGTGCCATTTCTTTAAGGAGCAATTAGAATACATTGGGTTTGTCATGGATTCACATGGGCTTAAACCGCAGCCAGCTAAAGTGGAAGCAATAAGCATGATGACTCACCCAGTGAATAAGCGGGACATTCAAGTGTTTCTGGGAATGGTTGGGTATTACTAACAGTTCATTCCCAATTTCAGCTGCATTGGGGCCCCGCTTTTTGAGCTATTAAAGAAAAACGCTTCTTTCAATTGGATAAAACAGTGTCAGAATGCTTTTGATGTATTGCATACCGCATTAGCAAGCGCACCCATTTTGCAATACCCCAACTTCAATAAGCTGTTCATAGTGCAAATGGATGCCTCGCTCTCCGCTATAGGGGCAGTATTATCTCAGAAGGACGATGATGGCGTGGAGCATCCTGTTGCCTTCTGTAGTTGAAGTTTGAACTGTCATGAATGGAACTACACCATTACTGAGCAAGAATGTTTAGCGGTAATTTATGCTTATAAACAGTTTTGAGTATACCTGCATGGGGTACAATTCCAAGTCATAATGGACCATGCTTCCTTGCGTTGGTTGCAGAATCTGCAAGAACTGGAAGGGCGGCTTGCACGTTGGGCGTTGAAGCTGCAATTATATGATTTCAAGATTTTGCATCAACCTGGAACAAAACATCAAAATGTGGATTGTCTCTCTAGGCTGCCAACAGTCACAATCACAGCGGATTTAGCCAACATAATGTATGAGAAGATGGTGGTAAATAAATACCAGGATGAGCCGCCGCATGTGATCAAGGTACTAGATGGACTTTGGGCGGATACCTTTCTACGTGAGGGAGAACTATATAAGCGGATTGGTGACCAGATGCTGAGTTTCCCTAAGCCTTTGGCTGACCCTCAGAATAATTATGGATGCTCATCGGGCTGTTGGCCATGGAGGATTGCAGAAGACGCTAGAATTCTTGTGACCCTGATACTACTGGGAAAGCATGCATTACGATGTATTAGAAATGGTTAGTTGCTGCCATCAGTGTCAAGTAGAAAAACCTTTCCACAAGAAAACCACCTACCAACTAGTGAAACCCCAGTTTGCATGGCACACCGTTTCCATTGATGTAGTGGGACCTCTGCCAAATAGTGCCAATCAATCCAAGTATATAATTGTCACTATTGATCACTTGACCCAATGGGTGGAAGCCAGGGCTATTAGCGACTTGGGTGCGGTCACCACTGCCAAGTTCATTATGGAGTGCATTATACAGTGGCATGGCTGCCCGCAGTTCATTCTGATGGACAACAGAACCAACTTCACTTTGCATATTCTGCCAAAGTTAAATGAGTTGATGGCTATTCGCGGGGTTTTGACCACCCCCTATCATCCAGAATCCAATGGGATGGTGGAGCGAGTCAATGGAACCCTAGTGAACATACTCCACAAATTGATAATGGATCAGCCCTCAGAATGGAGTGCCCTTCTACCTACTGCTGTGTTTTCTTATAATATCAGCTATCATTTTGCCACTGGTAAGAGCCCGTTTCAACTGCTGTATGGTCAACATCTGGCTTTGCCTGCCTTGTTATATTTGTGTGTAGAGGACACTGGTGGGGTGAATCCTCAGCAATATCTGAATCAACTCACAGATACTTTAATCAAGTTGCAAACAGAAGCCTACTCCACCAGTCTAGAAAAGAAAATCCGCGACCAGGCAGCTGACCAGAAGCGATGGAGTAGTCTTCCATTGTTTGCTGTAGAGGATTACATTTTATTCCACAATCAGCATGGATTTGGATGAAAAAATAAGCTCTCTGACATTTGGGTTGGCCCATTAGAGATTATTGAGAAGACTGGTACAGATGTCTACACCATCAAGGAACCCGCTGGGGGTCAGGTTATCAACCAAGTCCACGCGAAGTTCCTTTGAGCATACAAACAGTAAGAACCTATTGTCCAGTCAAGGAGGGGGTAATGTCGCAATTCCAATATAACTGGATGATAAAGCCCTAAGCCAATATGGCAGAATGAATGTAATCCACTGGAATTGAACCGGTACTGGTATTTTAAGCACTTTGAAATTAGGCATTTGGTGAATCAAGAGGATTTATGCCAAGATTCAATACAAATGAGAGTAATAAGAAAAGGGAAGCAGAATAGAAGAGTACTAAGCCAAGGACGCATCTGGCTGGGGAACCAAGGTATAAAGAGTCTGATGGAAGATAAAGGAAGTTTTTTTTGGACAAGGAAGGGAGCGCGCAGATAAGTCTGCAATTGATATTAAAATAAAAG
The DNA here is from genome assembly GCA_022478985.1 of Massospora cicadina. Taxonomy (NCBI): domain Eukaryota; kingdom Fungi; phylum Entomophthoromycota; class Entomophthoromycetes; order Entomophthorales; family Entomophthoraceae; genus Massospora; species Massospora cicadina. The sequence continues at coordinate 88,825 of JAKSZP010005401.1, read as the reverse complement.
GTCAAAATAAGGGGCGATAGCTCCATACATATTTCATTAAGTTTTATTATAAATTGGCGATCCTCATATCATCTGATTTGGTTGCTCAGTGGCTCATACCCTGTGAAAAACCAACTCGGCGGAATTGAGCTCAACTGCCAAGAATTAACACCCCTAATTACTCATTATCTACCTAATGATGACTAACAAGTCAGTATTTAGCTAGTTGACCAGCTCTTCAATCTTTTTGTGCAGTTGAAGAGTAATTATTTCAATAATTATGCTTCTTTAACGCAACCAGGCTGCTATTATTATTATGCTAGGGGGCTAAACGCACTGGAAATGGCAAATGGAAGCAAGAACAGACTTAGTAAGGGCCTCTACAAGCTGCTCTTAATTGCGTGCTTCTTTATTATAACTGGTGGTCATTTTGTAAAAAGCTGATGGTTATCATATTACTTATCCTGGAACTGGTACTTGCAAAACATGTCCAATTGGGCTTTGTTCTTGTCAGCGGTGGTAAGGCAGAAACCACTATGAAATAACTCTGAAACCTCTTCAATATGAGCCAAGGAGAATCTGGACACCAGAGTAACAATTTGCGATTATTTTGGTCTGGCAGGGGTAAGCTCCATAAAAGATGCTTCCATCTCTTCATTGTCCAAAATACTAATGTGAAATTGTTCTAGGTTTGTTTATCCCTTTCCCATATGCTCTTATGATTACTATTGCCAATTTCAATGTCAATATATGCTCAGTTCAGGATTCATAATGGTAAAGCCAGTGCACAGGGTTGCAGAATATTCCCCTGTAGTGAACACTACAATGATGAAGTGCTGCAGCAACATCTGATTTTTGATGCTCATGTTAGTTTGCACGAAATAAAAAACAACTGTATGAGAACATAAACCTTAAAACAGAAATAAAATTGATTTGTCAAGACAAATTTTACTAAATAATAGAAGAGCAAACTGTAGTTTTTAGTACTCACAATGGCTTTGTGGCTTGCATATTACATATTCTTGATGGGTAGGCTTTTGTTAGCTAATAATAGAACCTGATTTTTTATATGGCTTTCTCTTTGTTGTATGACTCTCTAAATCCTCTAGTTCCTATATGTACAAGTACTTTTAACTGAGCGGCACTTAGTAATTTTGGGTCAGTTGCATCGTGTTTAAGGAACAAAGAAACTAGTAACTTGGCCTCAGGTCAAATAAATTAACTTCAATCATTCTAATACAACTGATATAATGACATATAGCCAAGAATAATAATAAACACTATCAATGACGATTTAGCATTGTCAAAGGATCAAGATAGTTGATAAAAATAAGAAATTTGGGTTTCCATGCACACATGGGCAAAATAAGAACAATGATAATTATAATTTAAGTTTTATTGCTAACTGGAGTGCCAGGGTAGTTTCAACTTATAGTTATCAAAATACTGAGAATTTGACCCACCAAAATCTAAAGAAAATAATTCTACAAGTTGACACTGGAGTGAGGGCAAGAATCATTAGAAGCCTCAGTCAGAAAAGAATAATGTGGCAAAAGTTAACTGTTAGTAAAACAATTTTACAGATTAACGCTGACATGAGGGCAAATGTTGATAGTAAAGTACTATAGTGAGGATATGCTGGCATAGAAGAAAAGTCTTAAATGAAGGCTGTTTAAAAATTAAGTTATAATTATGGTTAAAACTAAGTAGGTTATAAATATGTTTTGGTTAACATATAATCTCAACAAAAGGATTATAAGAATATTTTGGTTCAATGATCAATGGCAACCTGGAAACTCCTTAGCACTACTGCCACGTCCCAACAAGTTTACAAGAGCTTTGTGCTCCTCTTTACATAGGTGACAAAAGACTTTTCTGATTTTGTGCGCCCCCTGCACCGCAACATTATGGTAAAAGCTGACAGAGCATTTGGTATTATCATTTTTATTGGGTACTAAAGTTGACTAGATGCAAGGGTGGGCTACTCCTGGGACACTGCATGATGACCTGATGCTAGGCTTTAACTGATATTGCTAGGTAAACGCCTAAAGTTTGCATGTCAATGGCAAGTGGCCTTTAAAAGACTTAATTGTTACATTAACATGAATTTATACCAACCTTGCAGTCTGTGGTACATATAAGAGTGCAAAATAAAAGATAAGAAATTATCAAGTTTGTTTTCTTCTATCACACTAATCATCCGTTCAGATGGCTTATGATTGTGAGGAGATAATATGATGGTGTCAATCAGATATATGGCATTTGAGGCCTCTTTCACCAGTTAGGAGACCGCCAGTGGAGCTGTCAACACTTTCTAAGGCCTTTGACTACCATATGGTTTTTTACTTAGCTTCTCAAATTTTTTTTCCAGATAATTGTTAGCAACTTTTGCCTACAATCAATAAGCTTTCAGGGGCTTTTCCTTTAGTAAGGAGTTATGTGACAAGTCTGCATCTATGTATGAATACCATTTTATAATCATAAAATTATATTTTAATAATGGTTGTGATCCTATTAACATAAATTAGGTTAAAAGATAGATGTAGCTATTTTTAGGGCTCTAGATCAAGCCTAAGAGATTACGCTTTTAAAAGATAATATTTAAACTCATTATTTAATTCAATTCTTTGGTCTGGTTTAAAAGACTGTGATTCCACAAAAATCAAGTTAAAAATTCTCTGTATTATTGTGCCTTTAAATTAACACTTTTTAAAGTTAAAGTAATTATTTAATTAATTAGTTTTAATGTATATTAATACAATATATGACTCAAACCTTAGAACTCCGTGACACTGCTAATATTTAGCCAAAAATCACCGGATCCATGATCCTCTAGACCCCTCACTATTAAATAAAGGCTAGGCTGGGCTATACTGCTCACTAAACTTTACCCAATTATATTCCTACTATGATTCTGCAGATACAATACTTTGGTTAATTCTACTAGAAAACTTGAGGTTGTGATGAGCAATGGTTGCTCCCATATAACTTGTCCAGGCAGGATGCAACCTGCCATCACCTAAGCAGATAACTCAAATCTTAATCCTACCTATCTCAGCAAAAAATTATTCTGGTTTTTAACTTCTGAGTTTATATGTTTATGATAAATGGTTACTTGAGAACCCCATTTGTTGAAAATAAAAATTTACTTGCTATAAAATTCAAATTATTCCAAAGTATTGGTAGCTATTGTGTATAAGACCTTTGTTACACCCAGAGCCTTTTTAACACTTGTAACTTCCAAGCTCATATTTAGATTGATTACTTACTTACACCGGGTTTCTGGACTTTTATCCAAGATCAATCATTATTTTAGTTTTTTTTTAAAAAATATTATAGTGTATCAAAACATATTACTTATTTATGGCCGCTAGAAGATAAAGAGATAGCTGCAGTTTAGGCAGTGATGCTATGAAAACAATGGGACTAAAAATAACCTAAAGACTGCTATGAGGATTCCAAGTCAAACAATAATTAAATTCTCAAGCAGATGGAAGAATCAAAATAGATATAGGAAGAGTAACTAACCACTTTTTGGGAACTAACGATTATTGTTTTATTTGACAGTTAACACCACTTAAAAGATGAAAAAGCGTCCATTTTATATCTAGATTTTCCAAGATGCAAAAATGAGATAGCCTAATTGGGTAATAATAAGAAAAGTCTCTTTGAATTTGATTTAATCAACTCTTAGAAAAATTTGAGTTCTTTTCTTTTTTTATTTTAAAAAACCTTTTGAACGTATTGATTTATACTATTTATTCTCAACCTCCATTATTAGTGCAGACAAATAATATCACCAATTAAATATATAACTGTATTATTTTATGCAAGAAAATTTAAGTTGCGACGTATGTAAGTGGCTCAAGGCAGATATATATTTTACTATAATTCTAAAGGAGTGTTTTTTAATCTTATTTAAGGTTTATTTGAACCTAACTATAGGCATCAAGTAATGCAAAGTCCCTATCACAAATTATAGAGCCATGAATAGCCTCTTAGATGACTTACACTGTCTTATGTTCTGACTTAATTTGATGGTGTTAAGATATACTTAATCATTTTTTCATATATATTTAACACTTCATGAAGTATAAAGCATAAGGGTTGACTTTACAAATATAGATCATTCATATGCTATATTCATATTGGTGAAATGGAGTAATTATATTAAGGCTACCTGTAAAAATTCTTTCTAATAATAAAGGAGGTCATATGATATCTAACAGATAGTGTCAGTAACATGTTTATTATCTAAGGTAATTAACGTTAAATCAACTCTCAGTCTGAAAGGGTGGTTGTCCCAAAATTTATCAGCTTATTAAGAACTTTTCTACCTGGAACTCAGATCATTGAACATGTTTTGACTCCTTCTAGAAGTTTTAATTGAATTCATTATCTCATTGCACCCTTGGTTTAATATATCATAATTTTTGTTCACTATTGCTAGTTTAGATCTATAAGAGTTACAATAACGCAACGCAATGCTAGCAATGGAAATATTATAATTAATTTTTTTCACAAAATGCTTAATTTCCCCATACAATTTATAACATCAATGAACGGGATGATAATTTTTTATTGTTGGACAATAATCAATAAAAACAAACTATAGGGTATCTCTCACTATGATTGCTGATGCTCTTAATTTTGATAGCTATTTTTAGAAATAAAGCTAATATTTAGTCTCTGCTGTGGGCTTAAAGTCACAGTTTATGATATTTTATTTTAATGACTGTAATTCTTTATTGTTCTGCTAGAAATTATGCTAACTAACTGTCAGACAATTAAAAGTCTGATAGAGTAGTAAGAGTGTATTGATTAACAATATGGACAAAAATAAGTATGAAATCGGCCAAAAGGCCCTGGCTGATTCTCAGTGGGACCCATTAAATTGGGGCAATCAATTTAATCAGAATACTCAGTAAAACCATACAGTTTGGGCGGTTGAAATTGCCCTGAATCATCAGCCAAATATTGGAAGACCATTTGAGGCTCCTCCCCAGGCCACAGCTAACTTGGTACATCCTACACTGTGGAGACCAGCCCCTTTTATAGGGTCAAATGGGGTTAAACAAGTGCAGATATTTTTCCATCAAATGATCAGGTGAAAGTTATTAAAACCCTACCTCACAGATCTAAACTGTCTGTCATCGTCTTCCATCAGCCATTTCCTATAGTAAGGCGAGGTTTAAATAATCCAATAGGTCCACCACCCAAATTGCCTAATTTAGAATTTACTAAGCAATCTGAACTTTGAGCCTTGACACTTTAAATGCTATCAACTTATTGTGAGGGTTCATTTTCTTTACCCCCAATATCACTAATAAAAGCTATAAAATCTAACCTTTTAGTATTTATTAGTTTTTGTTATTTTATTTTAAGTGGTGATAAACCTCCCTTCTTTAAATTTTTGGATTTAAGGTCAAAAACACCAACAAGCCTCCTCAACGCCAAAAATCCAACACTAACCATTATTGCATGCTGATAAATACACCATGATCATAAATAAAACTTGCCTGCGGTTGTTACAGAATATTAATGATGCTGATGGTAAGTATCAAGGTGGTATATAGTCCTAAAATGGAATATGAGTTCAATAATTTAGTTTTAGCTATACACTAAAGCGATACAGAATTATATGTCTTATTAGTAATAAAAGTTTTATATCTGATACTTTTATACGTTATTTAAAAATTTAGTAGTGAATGAAAGGATGACAATGTTACATGAGAAAATTGACATTAGACTAAGATGAATCTTTCCTTACTGTAGCAGGCACATACTATAAAGCATCACTGGATCAGTTGTGACTGAATAATATTATTTAAAGGGATACAACTGTGGCTGCTAGACCTTTTTTACTTTTTATGAGCTAGCCCACTTGACAGCCTGCAAAGGTAATCTCTTGGCTAATATTATTTTTCACTCTAGAAGAAATGGCTAAACGCCTCCCTAGTCCTCATTATGTTATTAGTGCCGATATATTAAGTAAAATAAAATGAAATTTGGGAGGTTTTTGGGTATATTTTTTAAAAAAAAGAAGAAGTAAACGAGCTGGGTTGACCTTGGGACAAATATAACATGCTGAGGTTTTTAAGCATGTGCTGGTTTCAAGCCAGTTTTAATAAAAACACAATAGGGAGTGGAGCAGGAACCACCTCACTATGCTACCACTCCTGTCTTTTAGTATATTTTTATTTAGAAAAAACGCAAAATAACTTAAAGCCTAACTATTAGCAAGGTCAAAGCTATAGTTACCTATTAGGGTTTGACTTAGACAAATTAGTTGCATAATTTTTCCACCTCTCTTTTTGTAAGATTCATTGGATTTTTGAACTTCAGATATTTGTTTAAACAGCACTTTACTCATAGATTAATAGATACTTAGATCAGCCCTTTTTTGTAGACTTTCCAGCTTTATGCTTGGCTGTTTTGTTGTAGTTTTCAAACGTCAGATTTCTCTTTTGTTTGTATACAAACATGTCAACTAGATCAACCATTTTATTCACTTTTACATGATATTCTTTGTGTTTTTTTGCAAACCTTTCACTCAAGGCAGCCTCATGGATAAGTTTTATATAAGTGACACGGCCCTGATTGGGCGACTTATATTTTGAAAGGAGTTTTTCATATTGGTTTTTGTTGGCACTCTCATTTCATCACAAACCTGCTTTAATTTACATAAATAAAATATATGCCTTATTCATAGAAGAAGGATTATTAGATAGAGAGCTACTTATGAGAACAGGTGTTTCAGACAGATAGTGGCAACAGCAACTAGCGCTCATACAAGGTGTGACCATGCTCCTAATTTGGTAAATGGCAAAGCCCTTGGGTTGTTGCCTCTTTTAGTCTTAGGGTTGCAAATTTTTCAAACTAAGAATCATTAATGTGGCCAGAAACCTTTCATTCCTTTACTTTTTGGGAAGGGTCCATTGCTAAATCTGGAGACCTCACTAAGGTGTATTTTTAAGGGACTGGAGTTATAATGGCCTCTATGTGACATTAGTGTGAGGAGGCAACAAGGGTTTCTAAGTTAATTCTATTAAAAATTATAAACCATTTCATGAAAACAATTGCTTTTTTGGTGGGTATTTATCTGTTAATATGTACAAGTATTTTTTAAGATTCAAAGTACTCAATGCCACATTTGAAACGTTTTGAACCTAAAATCTCTTCAGCTCTGAACAATGGTGTGCTATTCACATTATAGTCTAAATCTCTGAAAGTTTTTGTCCTTTAGATGAGAAAAAGGAGGATTGTGAAATTATTGCTGAATCTTTATAAAAAGATGGAATAAAATTTAGAAGATCCTATTGTTCAAAGCTTTGTTATTGGTAAGGGACCTGCTTGTTTTCATCTAACTTATGAAAAGTCACATCTTGTAGCAATTTTTTGATATCAACCAGTACTAAGTCATCCACTTTGCATTTGAGTACACACATCTCTTTTTTATCTGCAAACATCTTAGTGCCCTTCATAAATTTTATAAGAGTATGTTGGGATCAGGGTTTTTTTACATGCTTGCAGGTGCTAATTTGCCCCAATCTCAACGATTTAGCAGGATAAGGATTATCTCAACTGTCTGGATAAAACTAATGGGGGGTTTGTTCACCAATAAATATACTCCCACTTAAAAGCTATAATAAAAGTTGGGTTCTATCAGCTTTTTATTTAATGCAACGTTGGGATCAGAAAAGAATCCTCTTAATAAGTTGATACATAGTATTTAAATTTTAAATTTTAGTTTTTATTTGGGCAAAACTGAACGGAAAAGGACACTTCCAATATGTAAACTAAAAACTATTATCAGCAAGAGGCACCCAGAGAAGCAAACGCTATTCTCTGTTACCAGTGGGAACGCCAAGAAAATGAAGGGGGGTTTTGTGTGTAGGGGCTTGAGCCACTATTGAGCATGTATGCAGGAAAGGTTAAAAACCGTGGGATTTTTACTGATGCACAGGTTTGCTTAACTAATGACTTCTAGGAATAAACACGAATTTGCTAATTGTATGAAGACAATTAGCCTAATCAAGTTTAGATAATTGGGTAGCTTCGACCCTATTCTGGTAATCTAAAGGTTTAAGTGACTTCAGCCTCACTCTGGCAATATATAAGGATTTAAGTGACTTTGGCCTCACTCTGGCGTTGACACTTAGACAGGAAGACTTCTTCAAAACTTCACTCTGAAGTAGACAGTCAATAATAGAAAACAATAAAGTATTCACAGTACTAAAATGTTTTTTATTAGTAGAAAGAGGTAATATTTATAGGGTAAAATGATGAAGAACATGTGTTAGGGGTATTTGTGGTAACCACGAGGTTCTCAGCATGCCTAGCCGATGAAAATGGGATATCTACAATGATCTCAGCACGCCTATCTGAAAGAAAAGGGATATTGGTTCAATTATGGGAAATATCTCAGCTGATATTCATGAGGAATAGCGTAATTAAATCGTTATTTGTATCAGCCCACATGTTGGCTACCAAACCCAACAATTTCCCATGAGTAATTACCCATTTTGAGTCAATTTACTCATCTCCAAATTGTCAGCAACAATCCCCAATAAAATTGTAACCATAATTATCATCAGATATGATCCTATGAGAATTATAATTAACCATTTAATTGGTGACTATTGCCGATGAGATGGAATAATTGATTAACATCTCAAATCTTAATCAATAAGCTAAATTAGATAATTGAGCCAATTATCTTAAATCAATTGAAGCTTAGATAATTTGCAAGCTGGATAATGTAGTCATAAATTCCCACAAAAGGGTATGAAGTGATGAACCAAACCAGAAAGCAGGACAAGACCAACTGATGGCGACGGGATGGTAGGTACCCAGAAAACCATGCTTGAAAAGTGGTCCACGAGGTGCGACTGGAACCAGCGTACAGCTTCCTGAAGGGTGGGAGTAGAGCCTGAGATAGCATCTAAGACAACAGTGTGGATAGTCTACATAACAATTGCTACCACTAAGGCTTGGAGGGAAGGTTGTATAGAGGAATATAAGGACAAGGCGAAGATGACCTTATATAGGCTGAAGGACCATGTTTGATCCTGGCAAAAGAGATGTTGAACCTCACGCCAGATTGCTTTTGATGGAGGGCAATCTTTCAGGCGGTGAACCAAAGTTCCATACTGGTCTCATGACACAAGATGAGTGCAATGAATTAGAGCGCTCAGCAGTATGGTATACCCGTTTCAAGAAGTGCCACACATGGTAACAAATATGCGGCTGCAGAAGAGGGTAATGGGCGTACTTCCAGATGGCTTTCTGGGCATCAAGGGATTAGGGGATGTCCAACATGTCCAGGTAATCCACCCTGGCCATGACAGGGGACCTCATGGGTATCACATTGTACATAATGGCTTGGTATTGTACTTTCTGGGTGAACTGGGGAGTAGGTCAACCCCTCTGGGTGGTGTGCCCACTGATGCAAATCCTCCATTCAGCACTTCGCATGGAGAGGCGAATTCTTTTTAAGTGGAGCGACGTCCCATGTGGGCCTGCAGCAGAAGGGTGTGAGGCAAGATACTTTAACAAGAATTTGTGTGTGTAGGATTGCTGAGGCCCATGGCGCAGGAGAAGTTGAAGCAGGCTGCGCATGACCAGTGCTGGGTTGAGAGCGTTGTGTTGGTGACTGCAGCGATCCAGGTGCCAATTATTTTGGCGGCGTGGGCCTCAAAGTTAGCAGGACCATACCACCACTATGGTGAGGGCCGAACATGACATCCAGGCGCACTGGAGGTTGGCGGCCTAACAAAAGCCACCCTTGCAGAAGGGCGTATAATGATGTGAAGAAAGATGGGAAAAAGGCGATAGAATGGGCCCCAAACCAAACTTTAAACAGGAGCATAGAGTTGGCTAGCACTACCCTGCCTGTAAGGGAGGTTTGGTAGGCTCTGATGGAAGCTATGCGTTTTGTAACATTGTTCAGGATATGGTGCTCCATCTCTGTTGAGGAGTACCTTACCGCATCCAGCCACACCCACAAATGTCATACTGGACCAGTGGTGGGTCTTGGCACAAAGGGGAGCACACGCGGGGCTGTTTGTGGTGGGCGGGGCAAGAGAACCCGTGAGCTAGCTGCAGAAGCAGGTAGAAAATGGGGTGCTGGTGACCAGTGGGCTTGGTACCGACCAAGGAGAATGATTTCAGTTTTGGAGGCGTTAAGTGCAGCGTTGCTTACCATGGAGTAAACCTGGATAGTAGCTTTAAGCGCGCGTGCATCATGATTGTTAGACACCCCAAACACACAATCATCAGCAAACGCCAACATCTTGACTGGTGCTTTTCCTTGCACATGGACACCAGTAAGGAGGGCATTTACATTGTGTAAAAGTGGGTCCAGGATTAAGTTATACAAGAGTGGGCATAAAGGGTCCCCTTGGCGTAGGCCACTTTGAGGGTGAACTACATCAGTTAGGAATCCCAGGCCACGCACAGCCATTATGGCAGATTCCGTGAGCAAAATCACCCAATTAATGAACCAATGGGGGAGGTGGAACTTGTGGAGGCAGGCTTTGAGGTAATCCCAGTTGGCTCTATCATAAGCCTTCTGCTGGTCTAAAAAGACAAGTGCTCCAGAAGCCGTGGATTGGCAGAAGTTGGCTACTATATGTACGTTGTACCAAAATAGAACACTTGGAATGAAACCAAATTGCTCAGGGGAAATGAGAGCAGAGGCAACTTTCCTTAGGCGGTTGGCCATAATTTTAGTAAAAAGTTTAGTATCTGTGTTAGTAAGTTATATGGGGCGCCAGTTAGCCAAGTCCAGCTTATCCCCTTTCTTATACAGCGTTATCATGTAGGCCTCTTGGCCCCCAGGGAGGAGGCGCGTTTCCAATAAGCACTGGTTCATTGAGGCAAGCATCAAGGAGGAGAAATATTTTAAATATTTCTTATGAAACTCCTAAGGAATACCATCTGGACCTGAGCATTTCCTGTATGGTGCACCATGAACGGTGAACTATAGTTTGTCCCTAGAAATTAAATTCAACAACTATGGATAACAGTAAAATGGTGCAAATATGTGTGCTTTTGATAAAATCAGCAACTTTAGCCAGTTTGACTGGATTGGAGTAATACAATTTGGAGTAATAATTTCAAACTTCGATTGCCACTTTGGCCAGAGTATCTGTGATGAAGTGGTCTGGCCGCCTCACTTGTGTGCAGGTTAAGCTCTTTCACGGTGCAAATAAATTTTGGAAAAAGAAAGCAGAGCACGTGTCATCCGCCGTTATATTCTTTGCCTTATACTGCACACAAACTCAATGTTTGTGTTGCCTTACTAGTGCGTTGAGGCGAGTGGACACTTCTGCCCACTTATGACCCCAAGCCATTCTGTAGTTTGCAGCAGGAACATTAGATTCCAGGTGGTCCACTTCTGCAAGAGAGTGCAAAATGACTGCCAAGGCAGCCTTAAAGCGACGCAATGAGATGTGGCATGCCTGAAAGATGGTTTTTGCTTTTAACTTTGACCAAATAGAAAGTAGATTCACACATAACGGTGTGGTAAACTCTGGAGCTAAGGTTTTAGTGTCCACCCATGAGGAAAACCTGGGCGATGTGATCTTGGCTGAGAGGAGTTTTCACTACTACAGCGCCTGTGCCGCTGGGTGCAACAAAGAGAAGGAAATTGATATCATCCTATGGTCAGATAAATCAAGTATTGTCATCATAATGTGTGCAACCTGATACTGAAACTTCAACGGTGCAAGAATAAGGTCAATGCGGGACATAGACCTCATCTAACTGTTGTGCACAAGGGGACTAGACATGTTTGTAAGCAGCGGTGCATGTTGAGGCAGGGTATCAAATAACCCCAAAGTGGCCTTTAGAACGCGAAGTTCTACTTGCCCCTGCGGGGGTAGATGATGAGGGCCAGTGGTCAGTGGCTGGGTTGGTCCAGCAGTTCATATCACCTACCACAAACGGGTCAGGGGGGAAGCGAGAGGGAATTGATGGCCAAGAAAATTCCCAACAAGCTTGTGCACAGGTTGGGGAATAAATGTTAATGACAGCGTGCACCTCAGCGTCCCATAAAAGAACACAATAAGAACATGGCCATTAAAGTATAAAGATGACGAAATAAATTTAAAATTATGGGTTGCTCATATAAGAATCCCACAGTGTGGCGACCAAAAGGAAAGGGAAGGGAGGAGCATGGTTGCCCATGTGTCCTTATCACATATGGATAATGGATTTCCTAAATGGACAGGTTTTCATGGGTAAATTTTTTCTTTAAAAAACTCAGTTTCATAGCCCAGGATGGAAAGGCCTTGAGTCCAGCGATGTTCAATGTCCCTATAGTAAATGTAAGGAGAGTGTCTATAACTCTCCAGTTCCTAGCGTGGCGGTGCTCAGTGCACAGGCCCAACACCAGGTAAATAGTCTTTAGTGCCAGAGAGATTAGAGACAAGCAGAGGGTGCTGGAGCAATAACCACTGAGGCATAATATTGCGAATTTCATAATAAAACCCCATAGAAGGGCAACGCGGTGCATATATTGGACAGATTTAGGCGGCCCAGGTTGGAGGGATCCTGGGCGGACAAACGGTGCATGAGGGGAGAGCAGAATGGCACTTGCAATGGCAAGTGGAATGGAACGTGAGACCTCCTCAAAGAGGTTCACGCACAGGAGCTTTCTGAATATCATAAAATAAAAAGGACTTATAACAGGGGATAGAGTTATTTGGGAAGTTGACCAACAAGGAATGTTGGTCAGGGGAAAATGTATTTAAGCTCAGATGGGGAAATTGGGGTTATGCCACAGTGGGCCCAAGCAGCGACTTGCCAATAGGGCGATACTTCCATCCAAGTTAGTAAAATAGGCCAAAACTGACTTCACTCGAGTTATCAACTGAAGTTGGATTTGACCCAAGCGCGTTATTTCATAGCAGGAGCGGGTTTTGAACCCTTGTTCTGAAACTAAGCAAACCGAACCATCCGCCTTAGTTTGGTAGATAGTTCGTTTTAACGCTTGGGCTGCCATCAGGGGCTGGGCGTTTGGCGCACCACTGGTCCCAACCTGGGCATATTTTGCCCGGACCCATCGTTGGTCCAGGGTGTTCTTCAGGTCAGGAAGGGCCTGCAACTTCACCTTCTGGGCCTCCAGGCGCCCAGCCTTATCTTTGGGGTTGATTCCCACTATTATGTCATGTTCACATGACATTACCCTCTCCTCCTGATGGAGCTCAACCCCCTCCAGGGGCTTGTGCCAGGGAAAAGTTCTTATGGGCGGGGGCCAACTTCATGGCAGCGACGTTCAGTTGGGGTTGGGATCTGGCAGCTTGGGGAAACCGCTGGTGGAAGGCATCAATCAGATCTTGGGCATGCACACAGTCGCGTGCTGGAACCCAACTGTTTTTGTCAGCATCAAAGCTTTTCCATGATACCAGGTATTTGAGGCTTCGTTTAACATTGCGGGAGGCAACTATCTCTTCCACCTCCCACTCAGGCGCCCCATCCATGAGATAGGCCTCAGGATTCTCGGGTGAGGGGCCCTCAAACAACATGAGTTTGCTCTTGTGGAACACTGAGAAGATCTGAAATGATGGGGGAAGATCCAGCTGGTATGAGGCATGGCCCACCTTTCTAACAACGCGGTAAGGTCCAATCCTCTTAGGGCCCAGCTTCTTGCAAGGCTGTTTAATAGTGATGTTACGTGCATTAAGCATCATGAGATCTCCTTCCTTGTATGCAGGACCTACTCGGTGCTTCCCATCAGCATTCTCCTTATACAACTGCATTGCCGCCTCCAAGCTTGTGGAAAACCCTGGTGGACCTTCTTGATGGTCTTGGCAAAGTCCACCACCGCTTCAACCTTTGACCCACAGCTGGGCTCCATGTTAAAGACGGGGTTAAAGCCATGGCTGGCGAAAAATGGGGAACAGCCAATCGAAGAGTGCAAGGTATTGTTGTAGCTGAACTGGGCCATGGGAAGGTGAGAAGACCACTCTGAATAGACCACGGCGGTGTAACACCGCAGGAACTGTTCCAAGCACTGGTTCACTCGTTCAGTCTGCACAACTGATTGGGGATGATAGGCAGTTTTGGCAAGGACTAATCTGAAGAGTTTTACACAACTCTTCCCAAAACATGGAGGTAAATTGTGGGCCTCAGTCGCTGATGATTTCTTGGGAATCCCCATGTAGTGCAAACACATGGGCAACGAAAAGCCTAGCCATCTCAGCTGCGGTTATAAGGTTCTGCAAGGAATAAAGTGGCAAACTTCGTGAATCATCCACCACTACCATGATGGCATCATATCCCATCTGAGACTGGTAACTCCACAATGAAATCAACTGAGATGGAAGTCCAGGGCCCATCAGCCTTTTGGACTGGTACCAACAACCCTGCTAAAGGTTGACGATTAGGTTTCATCTAGTTGCATACCAGGCACTCCTTGCAATAACGGCCCACCTGGCTGGCAAGCCTTTCCAGTTGTATGTGCAACGTATCAACTCCAAGGACTTTTCTTTCCTCAGATGACCAATGTGTTTCCATCATAATGGTCCCGAATGATGTCCAGGCGCAGTGGTCCAGCAGGTACCCAAAAGTCTCCCCTGGAACCACATCATCTCATCCTTTATGTGATAGCCTCTGGATAGATCCTCTTGATTTGACGCGCTCTTTGCAAGGACCCTGGCATATTCATCTGACAGAGGCTGAGAGAGGATGACCTTTCTGAACATACCATATTCCTCCGCGTTATCCAGAGGTGAAAGCGCTGGCACGTTATCCAGGGGAGAGGGAAGCAACGACATAATTTTACTTGGAGGGATCATAACATGGGTGTTGTGCACCTCTACCTCCTTGAGGTCAGGGGCTAAAGCAGAGTTGCGGCTCAAAGCATCCGCCAAACCATTATCTTTGCCCTTGGTGAACTCATACGTGAATGCAAATTGGGCAAGGGTCTCATGCCATCGGGTCTGCCATGGGGTTAGGACATGAGGAGCGTGATAGTACAGCAAGGCATGGTGGTCTGTACGTACACAGAATGGTTGGGTAGAGCCATGCAATTGGTGACACCAATAAGTCAACGCCTCCACCACTGCTAGTAACTCCTTGTCATAAATGGCGTAATTCAACTCTGTCAAAGAAATCTTCCTAGAAAAATATCCCACTGGATGCTCTATCCCATCTTCGCCTACTTGTAACAAGGCGGCCGCTATGACGAAGTTGGAGGCATCAGTTGACATAATGAGCTCCTTGGAAGGGTTGACATGGCGAAGAACAGTCATTGACAACAGGGTGCACTTCACTGCTTGGAAAGCATCCTCCAAAGTGGGAGACCACTGAAGCACCTTGGCACCACTAGCCTTGTATAGGGGAGCCGCCACCTCAGACAGATAGGGAGTGAACTTCTTAAGGACCGTGCACGTCCCAAAAAGCTTCTTAATTCCTTAACTGAGGTGGGGGTAGGCCACTCACGAATCTCCTTCTCCTTGTCTGGAGTTATCATGTGTCCTTGGTCAAACACAACGTTGCCCAGAAACGTGACCTGGGACTTAAAGAACTCGCACTTTGATATTTTTAACATAAGGCTAGCTGCCTTTAACCGCTCCACCACCTTCCGAAGGTGACCTGCATGGGGTTCCTGATCAGGGGAAAACACCAGGATATCATCCATGTAAGCGACCACGCATACCCCTAACAGGTCCCCCAACACTGCATCAATGCGGCGTTGGAAGATAGCAGGAGCATTCTTAAGCCCAAAGGGCATGACCAAAAACTGGAAGATCCCTTTTTGGGTACAGAATGCGGTCAACCACTCTTGTCCTTTTTTAATCTGAATCTGATTGAACGCGTTGAGGCAATTCAACTTGGAGAAGACCTTCGCCTTCTCCACATAACGTGCAATCTGCGAATCCAAAGGGTTGGGATGGAGGTCTGGTACAGTAACGTTGTTAAGGTTACCATAGTCTATGCATGGGCGTAAGGTACCATCAGACTACTCCACAAAGAGTAAGGGGGAGCATACAGGGGAGATACGCTGAAAAATCGCACCCTTGGCTAACTGTTATTTCACCCACACATCCCAACGCCTCTTCCTCCCGGACAGTTAAAGGGTAAATAGGAGAAGAGATGTGCACTAGATCCACCGTGAGCTTGAAGTCACAAACAAACTCAGAGTGCTCAGGGAGTGCGCTGGCAGATGATGCATCAAAAGAAGATTCCAAACCCTCCAAGAAAGAAGGTATAGGGATTTCCACTGAGGCCTTCTGCATTGAGGCAAGGGCACAAGGGATACGGTGGGGCTGGTGGGGCAAGTTGCCTGGGGCGTTTTCTTTGGACAAAGGCACAACAAATGTGCGACCATTTTTCATGGTGAGAGACAAGGTATTCTCCTTCAGGTTAGTTCTTACGTCAAACTTTCGCCACCATTCCACACCCAAAATGATAGGGAACAGGAGGTTTTTGATCGCACTGAAGTAATCAGACAAGTGGTACTTGCCAACCATATAATCCACTGTTCCACTGATCTTCAGAGTGGAAATACCTTGGGACGCCCCTCCTCTAACCACATCACCTGGCAAGTAACTCAGCCCAAGGTAGTCGGCTAATTACTGGTCCATATAGTTTCCAGTAGCGCCAGTATCCACCAAAATAGTAGTGGTGAGTTTCCCTAAAGGTGAGGAGAGGGTTGCAGTCAACAGAAAATAGCCAGAATGGTCTTTATCTATGGGAGACAATCACAACACTTCACCAAAAATTTCTTTTTCTGGCTCAAGCATGTTAACAGAATCTGTTTTGGAATCAAAAAAGGGGGTGGGATATTTGGCCACTCTTAATACTGAGGCCACATATCCCACTATGCCTTCTGCAGGTGCATATACTTGATTATATTTGAAACAAAGTTCCTTCTCCACCTCCTGAGTGTGCTGGATCATGGTAGAGGTCAACTGTGGGTTCTCAGGGGTAATTTGATACACAAGAATAGATTCCTCATCCAAGCCATATGAACAAATAAAAGGTTCAGAGATAGAGGCCAGGGTTTCATTATAAAACGCATTTTTAGACGCGAATGACCCTATCCCTGAAACAGTGATGGAATGCCCAACGTTATCCAAGGCTAACACCACCAGGCCCATCTGCGCTGATTCCGCTGGCATTATCTGAATGCGCTGGCAATGGAAAATTTGTTTCTCAGAATGAAATTTAGTAATTTTGGTGGAAAGTTGGGGAATCATGACTTTCAGACATCAAAGTGTCCAACTCCACCAGGTATGAACACAAAGGGTGGATACTTTCCAGTTGGAGGCAACCAAAATAACGCCGAGTTGCTCCAACCATTGGGAAAATGAGGAAAAAGCGGTGTGGCTAATGACAGCCAGAGACCACAGCTGACGGCCACTGTTTCCACTTTGGAAAAGTTCCACGTGGAAAAAGTTTGTGCACATAAAAAGGGTGGTTGGTCAACTAATGCATGAGAGTGTCCATAACTCTCCAGTTCCCAGCGTGGCGGTGCTCAGTGCACAGGCCCAACACTAGGTAAATATTCTTTAGTGCCAGAGAGATTAGAGACAAGCAGAGGGTGCTGGAGCAATAACTAATGAGGCATAATATTGCGAATTTTATAATAAAACCCCATAGAAGGGCAACGCGGTGCATATATTGGACAGATTTAGGCGGCCCAGGTTGGAGGGATCCTGGGCGGACAAACGGTGCATGAGGGAGAGCAGAATGGCACTTGCAATGGCAAGTGGAATGGAAAGTAAGACCTCCTCAAAGAGGTTCACGCAAAGGAGCTTTCTGAATATCATAAAATAAAAAGGACTTATAACAGGGGATAGGTTTATTTGGGAAGTCGACCAACAAGGAATGTTGGTCAGGGGAAAATGTATTTAAGCTCAGATGGGGAGATTGGGGTTATGCCACAGTGGGCCCAAGCAGCGACTTGCCAATAGGGCGATACTTCCATCCAAGTTAGTAAAATAGGCCAAAACTGACTTCACTCGAGTTATCAACTGAAGTTGGATTTGACCCAAGCGCGTTATTTCATAGCAGGAGCGGGTTTTGAACCCTTGTTCCAAAACTAAGCAAACCAAACCATCCGCCTTAATTTGGTAGATAGTTCGTTTTAACGCTTGGGCTGCCATCAGGGGCTGGGCATTTGGCACACCCTTTGTCCCAACCTGGGCATATTTTGTCTGGACCCAGCGTTGGTCCAGGGTGTTCTTCAGGTCAGGAAGGGCCTGTAACTTCACCTTATGGGCCTCCAGGCGCCCAGCTTTGTCTTTGGGGTTGATCCCCACTATTATATCATGTTCACATGACAGTAAAGGCTCCCCATTGCACCTTAGGCGTGAGGGGAAGGGCTCTGGTGCCCTTCAGCCTTCTGATACTCAGCATGTTGCTGTTTGGAAGTGTGGGTATTCTGTGCTATGTAGTAAGTGTCAATATGGGTTGCTTTTACAGTGGGATTATAAATGGGTTTTGCCTTCAGCTTATTTGCCCACTTGGTACAATTCATCAGCTTGGTGTGTTCCTTTGGTGCACCATCGTTTGTTGGCAAAAAATTGGTAGGTAGATTGGGAGTCAAATCAGTTTTGATCAAGGCTTGGTAACATTGGTTGGGTGTATCCAACTCACCAATCAGATCTTCAAGTTGGATGGCCCAATTTGATTGGTGGATGGATTTGTGAGCTGCTTCCGCAGTGAATGACTCAATGTCTTCCTGGAGCTGGGCGGGTGGGATTACAGATGTGGCCATGGTCGCCGCCTTGGCTGCCACTCTGCAAGCCTGCTTAGCCTTCTTACACTCCTGAGGGGACACAGGTTTGACTTGAATGTAGCACCCCTGCACTCCCCACAGGAAGGCGGCGTCTGTGTCAATAGCCAGTTCATAATGGGCGTCCGCACCGCTCATTGCATTTGGGATGATTTTTTTTGGTTAATGTCCTCCTTGGTGGGGCAGGTGTGGGCCTTGTGGCCAAAAGCGTGACAGAAGGTGCAGATAGGAAGTGCGCTATCCATGGTGACAAGGAATGGGTGGGATTCTTGCCCATCAATTTCCAAAAAAGCGGTGTGGGAGATTTGGGTTAATCTTCTGCAACCCCTGCAGAAAGGGTGAATACAGCAATCACTTTGCCAAAGCACAGGTCTGGTATGAATGTAAAGCGCTTCATCTCAAAGGATTGGATTTCCCCATAGTTAGTGAGCCAGCTAATAGATGATGCTCCAGTATGGTGCACTTAATTGTTATAGATAGAAAAGTTAAACAGTAGAAAAACTTGATTTGACTTAATCCAGCATGTGCACTTTGTGTCAACTACCTGTTGAACATCCGGGAGGTCCACCACCATCCACACTTTTGTGGCTTTGTCCACCGATTGTTTGGTTTTGAACCCAAGATCTGACCAACCTCGAGGCGTGGAGTGCAGTATGACATACACTGCATTCAGGAAATGGGTGGGTACATCTCCACAAAACTTTTTTAAAGGGCGTTTGTTGTATATCCAGGAAAATTCGCACCCCATGCTCCAATGATAACAGGGGCTGGGAGTGTGGCGTATTGATTAACTGGTTACATATCACTTTCCAGGCCAAAATTTCTGGGGAAATGCTAACTTTTAGTTTTTTATTAATTTTATCTAGGCTGCTGGTGTTGCCAGGGCGTTTACAAAACTTTAACGGTGCAGATCTCAACCTTGTGCCATTTACTTTGCTCAAACAACTTCTACACAACATTGAGTGCACACTAATCTCCTTGATGAGATTATCAAACTTATCTAAACTTGAATTAAATACATTGTAAAAGTGTTTGCAACATGAGAGAAAAGTCTACATAGTATTTAGATTGACAAGGCTCAAAGTTCAGATGGCTTGGTAAAATTTAAATTAGGAAAATATTGTGATTTGACCTATCAGATCTTGGATAACTTGCCTTGTTTTGATGATATGACCAATGGAAATTCGATTTTTGGTAAAGATATTACCGTGAGGTAACGATTTAATCAGTTTTACTCAATAAGTGGGCATGAAAATAATTTTACTTGCAATACCCCTTATGACCATATAAAAGGGGCCAGCCTCCACGAGGTAGGTTGCACTAAAATTAATGGTGGCATGGGGAGGAGCCTCCAATGGGCTCTCCTGAATTTGCTGCATAGCCAGCGCAATTCAATTACTTGACTTTGGGGGATTTGGCTGAGAATTATTACTAAATTTATTGCCCCAATTCAAAGTATTCCACCAAGAACTGGCCAGGGTCTTTAGGCCGATTTCATCCTCATTTTCCTCCTTATTTTGAACCAAAACACTCTTATTAATTAATTGTACTTATAATTGTCTGTCAATGTTTCTTAACCTTTAAGTAACCTTTTGTTTTTTAATGAAAGGTTTCAAATCTGGGATAGTTTCTTAGATATATTACTCAATGTAAAGGCTGCGTTTTAGCCATAATTTGCAAACACAGGGAGCACACCCATGGTATAGTGCAGCAAGTTTATGTAAGAGAATTGGGTTAGAGGTAGGTTTAAAGGCTTTTCTATTTTGTGATGCGCTGATGTAACATCAAATTTATTTCTCTAAAGACAGCGCATTCATTTTTGTTTGCCCGTTAAATTGGGAGTGATGGGCTGACAACCTGCATAAGTTAATCTTCAGGATTACACAGAGCTTCCAAAATCTCGGGGTAGATTTCAGACCTCTGTCTCTAACAATCTCTTTTGAGACCTCAAACTTTTTAATTGGGTGATAAACGGTGCGTTTGACTGTAGTGTATGTAAATCAAGTAATAAAGGTGACATATTTAATATCTCATTAAACAATTACCCTGAGTGCATCTAATTTCTTTGACATTGTAGGTTCATAATAAAAGTCTACCATTTTATTGTACATGGACCCTCTGCTTGTTAAGGAGGGTGAAGAAAGCCACTGCACCCTTTTCAGTATGATTTATAGCATGCACGCCTAAGCAACGATCAATCCATATAGGTATGTGCTTAATGAACCCCTTTTTTCATATTCCTTTAGTTAGATTAATGCACTTTTTGAAGATAATGTGGCTCATAATTAATAGATCATGATGATTCATAATGACATGAGATTTCAAGGAGAAGGGAACCCAAATTTATTAAAAAAAGCTTGATACCCTGTCTTTTGAGATTACCATCCAGATAGGGCTTTACAAGCTTCTTTAGTATACAGGTTTTAGTATTCAGCAACAGAGGGTTGGGAATTTAAAGCTATATTTTGTGAAGGTATCTTCCTTAAAATGACAAATTTCACTTACAACATTTACACTAATCAAGAAATTTAGTTTATAAAAAATTTAATAATGGCGGTAAATCATGCTGAAAGCTCATCCAACATATTGGAAATAGACAAAATGATCCCCAGAACCCAAAATCCTCAGTTGCCGACTTGTGCATCAACCTGAACAGCCTGCTCCACTGACAACCGCAAAATTGGATGCCAATCAACCATCATCCAACCAAGTGGGATCATGAAAGATCTCTCTATTGTCTTGCCTGCTTTTGTCAACCCCAAATCAACCAGTGCCTAGCTAAGAGAAACGCCTCAAACAAGAGGAAAATTTTAATTTTAAATTAACAATATTTACTTCTAACATTGACAACACTCAGGGTGTTTGGATGGCTTTACCCTCCATTATCCCAATAAAAACTAACCTTTGCAGTCAGCTTGAATTAACAGTCATTGTCAAATCAGTGGCCCATCATTTCAAGCTCAATGAAATTCAACACCAAACAAGAAAATCCAAAACTTCAATCAACTGACTGAAAGTCTCAGACAGCTCCTGCTGACTGTCAGATGACAGCCACAAAGATAGATTAGTCTAATGATGAACTTGAACCACAATCAATTGGCAGAAATCAAATTGAAATTGTGCAGGCCTAAAAACCCCACCAGGATCCAAAAGCCTGTTGCAAAGGCCCATCAGGTGCCAGCATACTTACAAAGGATTCTGGCACCTCTATCTGGGTTTAGCCCCAAGAAAGATCTACTTTTTCTAAAATGAGATAAATTTACTTGAAACATGCCTTTGATTCCTGGCAAAAACAGCTAGTGCCATACTACCTTACAGCAACCTGCTTCAGGAGCTTTTGTAGCTGAGACTAATATGCAATGTGCACTCCATGGCTCTACTCTTGAATATGTGATTCAAGTATATTATTGGCTTAATCACAGTGAAAATCTATATCAGAATTTATTTTGACTACTTTAAAGGATAACGAGAGATTTTTAGTTAACATCACTATCACAAAGTATGAAAAGCTAATATATTGATGTGGGTATATAACTTCAGCTGATGAAGACTGCACAGCATTTACCAAACTTGAGCTTTACATGGCTTTCTTGTAATAGAACCTGATCTAAATGAAAATATTTATATGGTGTCTTTCTCTAACCTCATGATTATAGTGGACCCTGAATCTTGAAGCTTACACTTCTTCAAGGTTTAATTGAATATGGGTCAGTACTAAGAGTAGCCCTTTGTGTACAATCTTACTATGCTCATATCTAACTGGCCCACATTGCTAGAGCATTGTTTATCCCAAACCCTACAGTAGATCACAGCATGGAGGTCATCCCACCTTTTTTATCAAATCCTTCCCTAAAACTTTTTTGATCCTGACTAGGCGCAACTCCGTTTCTTTAATGTGCAATGCCTTGAGTTACCATTAGAATAGTTGCACTGCTCACAGAAAGATTTACATCCATAACCCAGCGCCTATGATATGCAAGAAATGCTTTCACATACTGTCAGCAGCGATCACTCAACCAATCAATGGTTACCAGTACATTATATCTCCAGTTTCCTTTCATGTGGCTGCAAGAATGTGCAGCCAAAGGTGCTTCAATACTACCTAAGTGCTGAATTTCCTCTTCCTGTTAAACCCTTCTAGACTTCCGGCTCCTTTACCTGTAAATAAAAGCGTAAGCTTTCTTCTCATAAAGGGAAACAAGAGGAATCCAACCCAGTGGCTGAACCTAAAGCCACTTTTGCAGAACAAAAGACCCAGTCAGAGGAGCAGACATGGAATAACCTAAGTCAGGGCAGATGCTCTAAGTCATTGAGCCCCCACCATCCAACTTTATTACAGCTAAAACCTCATTTTCAGTACTTAAGCAGGCGAATATAGACTAAGCACTTCAGAGGAGGCCCAAATGGAGGAGTCTGAGGAACGTCTTCAGGATTCTTTACTTGCAAAGTAGTGGGGTAGTATTCTAGCATAGCTTACTGGATCCTCATGCACTCTATTCAGAATGATCCCCTCCTCCTCAACCCTTCGCTCAGATTGATAATTTGAATCAAGCTCAGGGACTTAAAATGAGCATCCTTAAGGTTGCAGGCTTAAGCGCCAGCAACCCCACAGGATACAGAGAGAGAAAACTATGAGGCTTAAAGGGCACCTTAATCCTACAATATATTAACCCTAATGGTCTTTGGGACTACAAGCGGAGAGCCGTCTCTCCCTCACAAATTAAATTGACTCACGTGGATATGCAGCCATCCAGGAGCACCATGCCCCCTCTGAATTAAAATTATTAAATGATCAATTTTGAAGTGATTCCTATTTTAGACCCATGCAGACCTCATCAATCCTGACACCCTTGAGAAAAACCCACCAAATTTTTAAAATCCTTTAAGTTCGCCTTATCTTGGCTAAATTATCATCCCTAAGTTCTCCTTCTTTTTATCAAGCATAGCCTGAAAAATAAAGATTTGGAACAGGAGCAGCCTTTGATAAATTATACTATACCACAACTTGATGCAATATAGTGCTGATGTGTTACTTCAACTCCACAATAAATAATGTGCATGACACAATATCCCCTGCCACATAGGATAGATGAGGCACTGCTTAGCTTCAGAATTTCCATAAGTCAAACATGTTTCCTGATGCCTTCCCACTCGGCATCTGGCCTTGGCGTCTCAGATACAATATGCAGGGTTAAAATTAAGATTTACTTTAGGATTTATGTGGCCTTATTTGGCCTTTTGATAGTCAATTGAGTTTCCTCTCTCATACCCGTGATAACATTATAAGAAATTACAGATCCCAAACAGTGATCCTTACAGCCTGCCTCAGTCCATCAAGGAATCTTTGGCCAAGGATGTCCTCAGGGCTCCTGAACATCCAGTTTGGAAAAGAGAAGAATAAAATTACCATTTGTGAGTCTGAACATCTGGACTCAATTTGTTTGAAAACTTTCAAGATAAATGGGTGGAGTTAAATCTAGGATTTAAAGGTGGCCTATAATGCTTTCTAAAGCCCGAATAAATGCCACCAGTTCTAAAGTCAGACGTTCTAGAGATAGAATTATCACCTTGAAAGGAATCAAATAACGTTTTCCCCATTTGCTGAAGAGTGGAAAGTGGACCAGGAAATCTACCGCTTATAATTCACCAAACAAGAAAGTGTGGCAAACTTCACATTGTTGCATTACTACACCCAGTAGAAATCTCCCACCTGCTTCTTTTGCCAAAAAAGGACCGCTCAAAGGCTCAGGAAAAATCAACTCTTAGGGTGAGAAACACATTACACCAAACAATTGAAAAACACCAGTATGATCCATTGTTACTAATTAAACTTTTTCCAGACTTCCTTTTTAAACCCAGCAGACGCTCATGAAATCAATGAGATGGATTCATCAGCCAATTTTTCAGCGGATAAGGAACTTCTTGCACCAAAATCACAGCAAGAAGTGATGAAAATTCTATTCCACAGTTCACGGCTGAAGGCCCCATGGCAGAAATTATTTCATTCAAAGTGACCTAACTGATCTTATAACAGTTAAAAAGGCCCCTTCACCACATTTTCTCGACTCTTTTAGCAGAAAGGGGAGTAATAACTGATTTGAGAGGCTCAATTATAGCCCTTACCCTCAATAAAGTGAACTGAGAGACATCTAAAACTGAAAAACTAATAAAACCAATATAACAGAGCACAAAATATTCACTAAGCTCATAGCAAACTAGATGACTAAGTGGCGGCGCTCAGACTCAACCCCTCTTACCATGGCTTTTTCCCAGGAAGATTGCTATGGAACAATTACAATGAGCTTCTCATAACTCTGTCAGCTAACTCATCTCAAACTCACTGTTTGTGCTGTACCTTAATATGGAAAAAGAATATGATTAAGTGAGTTGAAAAGTATCTTAAGCCTCCCATACCGCCTCTGAATCCCACCATAAGTTAAGAGGTGTGTATTTGCGCTCTACGATGAGCTTAACATTAAAGTAATTGCACTGATGGGTTTTATGGAAGAAGGTATGATTCAACAGGTTCTCCATCAAGAGGTTCCACTGAGACCCAATCCTGTTCAACATAACCCTGGATACTCTCTTAAACCTACTTTAAGAACAACTCCTGGGTATTCAAGTTTCAGAAAATTCCTACCCACAACATATCCTTTGCCAATGACACAGCATTTGTTAGTTGAATGTAAAAAGGACCTAGACCTAGCCTTGAGGCCCTTGATTACTACTCTAAGGCGTCCAATGCGAAAGTTAACACCTCTAAAACATATTAGACCAGTTGGTACTCCGTCTTTCCCCCCTTTGGCCTAAAACCAACATGCAAAACCTTTTTCACCTATATGGAATCACCATTCCCAAGGAGTTGCGACCAAGGATAATGAGGACCACTTACTGGATGCAAAGGCCTCCTGGATAGCGAACTAAAAGCTGTCATATCACCCCATGAGACAAGTACTGATGATAAAACGTTTCCGCTGTCAAAAAAATGGTTTCATTCCAGTATCTGCCCATTTATGGATAGCTTCAAACAAAGCTTAACGTGATAATCCAATGCTAGATATGGTGATCCAGCCACTCTCCTACTGCCCTGATAATACTATCCTACCCTGGAACAAAGGAGTTCTGAGCCTCCTGAATACCAGATCTCATGCTACCTTGATATTGACTAAATTTCTTCAATCTATTATCTGCTGGGACATGACTACAATGCCTCAGTGGGATCTGGCGCTACGCCAAACAATATACGTTTCTCTGGGACCCCTAGCCTTACCAATTGTAATTAAAGAATGGTTGATGAACCAATTAAGTCATCATCTCACGATTCTCAAGTACATACTGGAACCAGGCTCTACTAGCCCTCAAGCGGTTAGGTTTTAAGGGTGTAACACGCCGTCCATAAATGAAAAGTGGCCTCAGCATCTCCTACGCCGCCAAACCCTGGTTCATAATGTAGGATTTTATATTCCCAACTCAACTCAATGACAAGCTATAAAATGACCTTGACTCCTCAATCTCCTACCCCTGTAGGGGATTGCCATCACAAGTCGCTCTATCAGGATATCAAACACTTTATTCTCTCAGTGAAAATGTCAAATATGGTGTGGCAAGTTATCCACTACTCATACAGGACAGGGGATCAATCAGTTCTACCTTCCAGCATAATAGCTTCACTTGGCGTACTGACCCAAGTGACACCCACATTCACTGTTTCTTTACCTGAATCCTCATCACCCCCATCTTGAGCAAAGTCCACGTATTCCTCTGATCAGAACTCTGGGTTGGGCATCCAGTTTAGGACATGATTATTTCTGCTCTCTCCCCAACTGCCTTTAATCTTTAAGAATCCTGGCGTTTGGCATAACAATATGGTTTATTAATAATTTTGATGTTTAAGTCGCTTTGATTCCAACCAATGGACGCTGCTCCACATTATTAATTACTTTTAGGTTTATTTCAAGAAGGCCCTGAAAGATTTACCATGTTGCCATGGGCTAATAGGTCAGTTTGAGTGGACACCTGGGTCTGGCAAACCCTTCCCTAACTCTCTCAATTTTTCCGCTAACCCCTGCAATACCTCAAGCTCTCAAAAGATCAAGCTTGATTAAAAACTGGTGAATCCCCCTTCATTTTGGAATTTACCTTGTAAATTCTCGGCGTTCAGGCTTGATTCTGCCGAGTTGGTTTTTCACAGGGTATAAGCCAAAGAGCAACCAAATCAGACAATATGAGGATCGCTGACCTTATAATAAACTTAATAAAATATGTATGGAGCTATCGCTCTTATTTTGACCTTTATTATAATATAATCGCATATTTATCTGTGTTCCCTCTTTTCTCAAAAACCAAAAAACCTTTTATCTTCCATCAGACTCTTTATACCTCGGTTCCTCAGCCAGATGCATCTTTGGCTTGGTACTCTTCTATTCTGCTTTCCTTTTTGACTTAATCTTATTTGTATCAAATCTCAGCATAAATCCTCTCAATTCACCGAATGCCTCATTTTGATACACTTAAATTACCAGTATCAGCTTGATTCCAGCGGATTCCATACATTCCGCCATATAAACTTTAGGGCTTATCATCCAGTCATATTGGAATCGAGATATTACCCCCTCCTTGACTGGATGATAGGTTCTTACTGTTTGTATGCTCAAAGGAACTTTGCATGGACTCAGTTGATAACCTGACCCCCAGCGGGTTCCTTAATTGTGTAGACATCTGTGCCAGTCTTCTCAATAATCTTGAACAGGCCAACCCAAATGTCAGAGAGCTTATTTTTCATCTGAATCCATGATGATAGTGGAATAATATGTAATTCCCTACAGAAAACAATGGAAGACCACTCCGTTGCTTCTGGTTGGCCACCTGGTCGCCAATTTTCTTTGTTAGACTGGTGGAGTAGGCTTCCATTTGCAACTTGATCAAAGTATCCATGTGTTGATTCAGATATCGCTGTGGATTCACCCCACCAGTGTCCTCTACACACAAATATAACAAGGCAGGCAAAGCCAGATGTTGACCATACAGCAGTTGAAACGAGCTCTTACCAGTGGCCAAATGATAGCTGATATTGTAAGCGAATACAGCAGTAGGTAGAAAGGCACTCCATTCTGAGGACCGATCTGTTATCAATTTGCAGAGTATGTTCACTAGGGTTCCATTGACTTGCTCCACCATCCCTTTGGATTCCAAATGATAGGGGGTGTTTAAAACCCCACAAATGGCCATCAAATCTTTTAACTTTGGCAGAATATGCAAAGTGAAGTTGGTTCCGTTATCCGTCAGAATGAACTGCGGGCAGCCATGCCACTGTATAATGAACTACATAATAAACTTGGCAGTGGTGACTGCACCTAAGTCGCTAATAGCCCTGGCTTCCACTTATTGAGTCAAGTGATCAATAGTAACAATTATATACTTGGATCAATTGGCACTATCTGGAAGAGGTCCCACTACATCAATGAAAATGGTGTACCAAGAGAACCATGGTTTCACTAGTTGGTAGGTGGTTTTCTTGTGGAAAGGTTTTTCTACTTGACACTGATGACAACAACTAATTGTTTCCAATATGTCATAGTGCATGCTCTCCCATTAGTATTGGGATCACAACATCTCCAGTGTTTTCTGCAACCCTCCGTGGCCTACAGCCCAATGGGCATCCATAATTATTGCAGGTTGGGCTGAAGGCTTAGGGAAACTCAACGCCCAGTCGCTGATTCGCTTATATAGTTCTCCTTCACGTAGAAAGGTATTCACCCTAAGTCCATCTAGTACCTTAATCACATGCGGCGGCTCATCCTGATATTTATTTACCACCATCTTCTCATACATTATGTCAGCTAAAATCCGCTGTGATTGTGACTGTCGGCAGCCTAGAGAGACAATCCACATTTTGGTGTTTAAATTCAGTTGATGCAAAATCTTGAAATCATATGCTTGTAGCTTTAACGCCCAATGTGTGAGCCGTCCCTCCAGTTCATGAAGGTTCTGTATCCAGCCAAGGAAGCGTGATCCATCACTCCTTGAAATCTCACACCATGCATATATACTCAAAACTGTTTATAAGCGTAAATTACCACTAAACACTCTCGCTCAGTAATGGTGTAGTTCCATTCATGACAGTTCAAACTTTGACTACAGAAGGCAACAGGATGCTCCATGTCATCATCATTCTTCTGAGTTAATACTGCCCCTATAGTGGAGAGCGAGGCATCCGCTTTCACTATAAATGGTTTATCAAAGTTTGGGTATTGCAAAATGGGTGCGCTTGCTAATGCGGTATGCAATACATCAAAAGCGTTCTGGCATCATTCCTTCCAATTGAAAGAAGCGTTTTTTAACTCGAAAAGTGGGGCCCCAATGCAGCTGATTTAGAAATGAACCGTCATTAATACCCAACCATTCCCAGAAACACTTGAATGTCCCGTTTATTCACTGGGCGAGTCATCTTGCTTATTGCTTCCACTTTAGCCAGCTGCGGTTTTCGCCCATGTAAATCCACAACAAACCTGAGGTATTCTAATTGCTCCTTAAAGAAATGCCACTTTTGATGCTTAATTTTGGTACTAGCGGCGGTGAGGCGCTGATACACTTGCTCCAAGTGGTATAGGTGCTCTGTAAATGTCCGCAAAAACACATTGATGTCATCAAGGTAAACTAAGACGCAGGACAGCTTTAATCACCTAATATTGTATCCATGGCACGCTGAACATACACGGAGCATTACACAACCCTTGTGGCATGCGCGTCAGCTGGAACAATCCTCTCGAGGTGATGATTGCACATTTCTCCCATTATGTTAATAACAATTCGATCTACCAATACCCCAAGATCAGATCCATGGTGGAAAAATAGTTCGCCCTGCCCAATCAGTCTAATGCATCATCAATCTGCAGAAGAGGGTATTAATTCTTCTTTGTTACGTTATTTTGTTTAATGATAGTCAATAACCACTCAGTTCACGCCATCCTTCTTTTTGACAATGAGTACAGGCGATGCCCACAGACTGTTCGATGGCTCTAGCATTCCTTGCTCAATAAGTTTATCTACTTCATTGGAAACAACCTCTTCCGCTGCTTTTAAATGTCTAATAGGTCGTGAACAAATGGGAGGGTGATCCCCCATGTCTATCCAATGTACCACCCCTTGAGCGCACCCCAGGTCATGATCATCATTAGCAAAAATATTCCGATACTTTTCAAAATAAGTCCATAGCCTTATCTTGTTGTTCCGCTGATAATCCTGTGAGAGCTTCCCATGGATTTACGGTCAGTATGCCAAATGAGGAGCGAGATGATAGTCCGAGATCTTCCCATGAGCCAAAGTCATGAATACAACAAACTTCCCTGATAGGGACAGAGTGTAGGTAAGCCACTACTTGGTGCCGCCTGATTGTTATTGTCTCTTTCTGTAGGTTCGCGAGCAGCACCTTCACCTCCCCATTTCCAGGAAATAGTAAACCTGGAGCCATGTGTGGTTTGAGCCGCGAGTGCTGATGAGGTGCCAGGATTTCTCCATAAAGCCCCCTAGGGACTTCGATTTTGAGCCCAGTCCCTATTATGCCCTGGTGTCCAGATGGTAAGCTTAAAAGGCGCGTTGCTCAAAGTGGGATTCCCTTATACTCATATCTGGTTGGGGAGGATATTGGTCCACTGACTCAGTCACTGGTAGCAGACAGGGATTATTCCGTCACTGTACGCTAGATTGATCTGACTGGAGTGGTCTGGATCCATTGGAATTCCACCAGAGGAAAAATATACTGGAATTTGTTGACCAAATATGGTAAGGGTTTCTTCCGCCATATCTATCACAACGCCAAATTTCCTCATGAAAGCCGCGCCAATTAATATATCGTAGTGGTTATTTAGCAAAACCACCGCTGGAGCAGACACCTGGACTGACCCAAATTGTAGAGGCAACGCGCTATATGCTCCTTCCAACACAGTGATATGAATTCCCGTGGTCCCATATACTATGTGATGGTCCACATCCAGTTTCAACATAAGTTTAGCCACCAACTGAGTGGAGACTATGTTCACAGGTGCTCCCATGTCTATGATAGCATGGATTTTTGTGTTTTGAACGAATATGTTGCAATAAGTACATTATGAGTAAGAATCATTGGTGTGTATTGCTTGTACATTCTAGGGCTTTGTGCTACCTAAAAAAGAAGAAATGACCTTACTGACTTGAGGATATTCACTAGCGATTTTCTCCACCAGACTGGATATGGTAACCTCTACTTAAAGGAGTGACGTTTAGTGAAGGATCTGGTTTGCTAATGCCAGTCTGTTCCAGGATTTGCCACGCATATGGCTTCTGCACATCCTGACGAACTCATCCTGATGGGGTGAGCCTTTACTCATGGAAGAAGAAGCAGGGGTATCCAACAAAAGCTGCTGGTATAACAAATCATCTGATTGAGGGTTAAATTCTACCCGAAAAGATGTTTGGGGATTGTTGGGGACAAGTGATATGAACTTAGCAGAGATAGAGCATCCTGCCTCTACTCCGCTTGAGCTTTTCCCTGCTCAATTATCCTAATTGGCATTGCATACACATGTGGTTGACTAGAGCAATTGGCTGCATAATGCCCTCTTTGTCCACACTGGAAGCAAGTGTTCATAAAAGGTGCGCGTCTATAGTTTGGGGCGGAAGACACTGGCCAATTATTGCTGGTAAGGTTCCAAGGTTTTGGACAAACTGGGGAAGCATACCTGGACCATAAAGGGTATATTGTCTCATGTTAGGGATGACTATATTCCAGTGGCTGATAACCCAGTCGCTGCGACCTATATCCTGCAAGAGTTGAGCGGGGGCAACAGCAAATTTTGGGCTACATTGGGAGCGCTGTTTGTGGTGGAGAGCTGCCGTAAGGCATTTATGATCCGAATAAGTCTAGTATCCCCATCCAACACATGGGACATAGCATTATATAGCTCCCAATATGGTTTGACAGCCGCCGTCATTGCTATACTTACATCTTCAGTGGTTAAGATATTGGCCCCAAGCAGAACGTATGCTTCCACCAAAAACCGCTCAGCAAATTCTGACAGAGTTGTTTTGGTCAAACTGTATAGTCATAAAGTCAGATTTTTGTTGACACATCTCAGTAGCACCCCCAAACAGCTGGACGATAATTGCTTTTACTTGTGCATAAGATAACGAGCGGTTGGTAAGATAGCAGGTCAACTGACCAACGCTGTCCACATCCAAAGTGGACAGAAACAATTTTGCTTGTCAATCAGTAGCTCCTTCCACAGCCAATTAAAACTGCTTAAAGTAACCGTGTAGGTTCCCATCATGACTGAAAGAAGGTAATTTCTCGATATGAACAAATTCGCCTTGCACTGGATCCTTGCTGCAAGGGGCAAGCGAACTGTTTTCAGAGCAACTATGAGAACCATTCCTTGATGCATTATTATACAGCCAGCCAGATGGACTTGAACTTGTCAAAAAGGAATTGGAAGAGTTGGTGTCACATGGGGGTTCACCATACCACCCAATGGATATTTATTTGCTGATCCATAACATTCTTCCCCCAAATTACCACTAACTACCACATTCCCCCCAGCTCTGGTGTGCTCCACGAATTGTTTGTTGATCAACTGAATTTCCTGTTGCAACGTTTCATATTGTTGTTGCAATTTCTGGCAGACTCCCCTTTCTTTGTTCAGTTGCTGTTCCACAGCTTTTACACGTGAAAAAACTTCTTTGACTATATTCTGTGAGCGGGTTTGCTGTCAGAATGGAGGAGGACTAATCATTGTATATTAATTTGCTTTCTGGTTTTTTCCAACTATAGTTGCTTAGTGAGCCCCCTAAAGTGAGCACCACTGCAAATTCTCGGTGTTTGGGCTCAATTCTGCCGAGATAGTTTTGCACAGGGTATGAGCCACTGAGCAAACAAATTGGACAATATGAGGATCACCAACTTTATAGTAAACTTAATAAAATATGTATGGAGCTATCGCCCCTTATTTTGACCTTTATTATAATATAATTGCAGATTTATCTGCACTCCCTCTTTTCTCATAAAAACCTCTAAACCTTTTATCTTATATCAAACTCTTTATACCTTGGTTCCTCAGCCAGATGCATCCTCAGCTTGGTACTCTTCTATTCTGCTTTCCTTTTCAACTTACTCTTATTTGTATCGAATCTCAGCATAAATCCTCTCAATTCACCAAATGCCTCATTTCAATTCACTTAAATTACCAGTATCGGCTTGATTCCAGCAGATTCCATAAATTCCGCCATATTGAATTTAATGCTTATTGTCCAGTCATATTGGAATCGTGACACACCTAATGCTAGGAAACTATAATGGGGAGTGAACCTTCATTATTGATAGTGCCTGGGCAGCTTTGGCAGCAACAGTATGGCCAGGAATGAATGGCATCACCAAAGGATTTCATAAATGACATGTGCATCAGTAGCTACTATTGTGGTGCTAGGCGGGGTGGGGAAACACCAGTAATAACAAAGGATGACTGCGTTATGATTTTATCACCTAAAAAAATTTGTGGTAAGACTGATTCATCTGCAGGCAATGGTGCCATATAGAAATTAAGTATATTATATCAGTCATGATGTGTAAAGATCCTCAAAAAAATGTACTTAAAGTCAAAACTAATCAAAAAGCGAGTGTCCAGGTCTGTTTTTGAGCCAGTTTTTACATATTACAGTAATAAAATAGAGACATTTTATCAGTCCCCATGATAACAGTATGTTTCACTTCTTGTAAGAGGTAACGCCAATTCCTCAGCAACCATGCAACTACAGTTAGTCCATTGCTATATGTTTAAGCGCACTTTGTTTCACTAATCTCAAGGAAAACAAGAAACAAAATGCTTGCGCCCTTCATTTTCCTAATATAGAACATCTCCAACATCTGGGCTTGAAGCATCTCAAGCTACAAAAAACTTTTCTCGTTGCTTTTGTAATACAAGGACAGTAAAAAGTCATTCTTGATTAAATAAAGCTTGTTGACACTATGAATAAGATGATAGTTGTTAGGGTAAATCTTGACATTAGTGGCATTCCTGAGACTACAGACATCATCCATCAGATCCAGAGGATATGTAATGAAGTTAGATCGAATAATTTCCTATCAATTGAACAATTGTAGTGAAAATGTTTGATTAATCATTTAAATTACCTCAATTGCAATAATATTGAGTCAGTTAATCACACCAAACCAAATTTACAATAAGGCTGAGACGATTCCCACTGCTTTCAAAATTACATGCCATTTGCAACCCCATAAGCTCCAGAGAAGAATAGTGCACTGTTTTAAAATCAATTAAGTTTAGGTAAGCCCATGTAGTAATATGATATATAGAACCAAGGCATTCTTTTGATTAAACTTTGCGGTCAATAAAAATATTTTTTATCATGCAAACACTATTAAGTTTATTTACTAAAGTGCTATCAATACTGATCTATCACCCCAGCCTACAAGAAACTCCCTTACAACTTCCCCTTTTAAAACCATATCTTTAAGAAGTTCCCATACCATCTTACACACCATTCATTATACCTGGACACCTTTGTCCTTATCATACTGGTTTAAGCCCCTTAGTTATGCTAGATCATGGTTAGCTACCCCCAACCAGGTTAGTAGTACACCAGTCCCTGGCAATAGTTCTTGTTTACCCATCTAGGGGTGCAGAGGCGAGGTAATCTTATAAGCAGCGGGTAAAAACTTCTTTAATAATATAACTGAACTAAACAAGCAGCACAGTATTCTCTGCATAGTTGAAGTGGCCTAAGACTAAATGGATTTTAGCTTAAAGGCAATGGTGCATCAGTCTTTAAAAAAGGTTTTTAAGATATTGCACCCCATACTTTTATAGAATTTGGATTTGGGTAGTTTAGCATTAAGACCATCTTTTTGAAGTGCTGCAACTATTACCACTAGCTCTTTAGCTTACTGTTCAGTGTTTAGGTAGTGAATCAGGTATCATCAATGTAGGCCATTATGCAAGTGAATCTAAGATCGCCAAAAGAATGTTCAATCACCCTCTGAAAAGCACCTGGAGCATTCTTGGGATCAAAAGCCAACACATAAATAGATAGATCCACTATCTACTATTAGATTCTGATAGTTGACTCAAAAGTAAACTCTTTAAGAAGACCTTAAAGTTGTATAAATCACTTCCTTTGTTAATCTATTAATTCTTCCCAATATACCAGAGCATTTAATACACTAGTTCACCTGAAATCATCTTAAGTTTATATTTAGTTTGCTCACTTTCTTATTAGCAATCCTAAATTAAGTACTATGAGATGACGATTGATGGCCAATTATGGCCCCACTTTAGTATATCAAATGGGTCATAATGCATTAATTGAATTTCGACTTATTTCTAAATCAATGTACTAACTAAATAGTACGCATTAAGGCAAAATTTTGGTGCTAATTAGATGAAAGCACAATATGCATTTAAACATAGCTCAATTTTTGAGTGCTTAGTGCCAATGAAAGGCCTGGCAATGTCCCAAATAGGGGTACTTCAAGTGTTTCTAATTTCTTTTTTTCCCCATTTATTGTTTTTGCCTAAGTTTAATGAAGATCAAATTGAGCCAGTATTATGGAAAGTACGCATCTTCATTGTTTCAATATTCTGTAAAAATTGTCCCAATAAAAAGAGCATAAAATTCTGCAATTTAGGCTAAAGAAATTGGTATTAATCCAACTTCAGGTTTCTTGGCTTGAATATAATTTATAAGCTTTGTCATGACCACCAGAGGATTAGCATGGTATGAATAAGCTTACTAATAGATGAGTTGTCAGGGAGATATCATTGAAGTGTATATAATAATAGAACATGGCAACCAACTAATCGCTTTTAGTATTATCTCAAAAAAGTATTAAAGTTTAATATTTCATCTATATTATTTTTTAGTGCTAGCGGTGCCCAACCCAAGAGGGGGGTCCTCCATGGATTTTTATTTGCATTGTGCCAAACAAAGAAATTATAAGATAAAATCATAGAATGGTGCTGCGGCGTTAGCCTAAGCATCCATCTTAGAGGGGTCAGGGTATTTTCAACTGGCAATGGCTTCAGGTGGCGGGCAAAGGCAGAAAAAAGGGGGTTGGAGCTTCTTCGGCATGGGGAAGAAGTAGTAAGAGATTTTTAGGGCTCTCCTCATTAGTGAGGCCAGCGGTGTGCATCACCTCACCATATTGGGTGAGTTAGTATTCAGCAAAAATTATGAGTTAAGGCACACAAGCGAAAGATCCATTGTGCTGGAAGTTTGTGGGTAGTTGGGGCCATAAAGTGAATATCTTGCCACATCAATGCATGTGTTGGCCAGCTGCAAAATTTAGATCTTCAATAACAAAATTGGCATCTTTGTAGAATTCTATAGGGAAGTTAAGTATAGGAAAGCCCTCACAAAGCGACTCACTCTCCATATGAATGGCTTGGCAGAAGAGGGAGTTTGTTGGCAGCGGCTGTATTAAAAGCCTATTTATGATTTGTTTAGTAAACAGAGTTAATTATTTAGAGGAAAGAAATAGCGACAGGGAGTCAAATCAGGGGTTTTTATGATGAATTCTGAATAGTTATAGTTGGGTTTGATTCCATAGGCGTGTCCAGCATCTTCATTCCGTTTGAGGGCGCCAAAAGGGTTTTACTTCCAGAGGTGGGCCAGCAACAGGAGCTGGTAGGGTTTAAGATGCTGATTGGCTGGGAACAGTGGACCATAGCAATTTTACCAGCGCATGAGCAACCATCTGAGTAGGAAAAGCTCAGGTGGTTAAAACTTGGTTGGGTGGAGTGGTGGGAGAAGCACTCACGGTGGTTGAGGGTGGCAAGAGAATTGATCCCCATGAAAGAAATATTAGTAAATTAGTAGTGGGGCTTACATCAGAGGTAGGAACGGCAAAGGCAGCTTTAGTGGAAAACGCTAAGCACTTGCACTTTGAATGGTTTCAAGCAAAACACAAGGGACAAATGGCGCAGCTGTTTTTGATAAGTGTCCAAAATGGACGCTCAGGGGTGGAGATGATCACGATGTGGGGGTATTACAAGGTGGGTTTCATGACATTAAAGGCAGATCATTGCAAATGCGTGAGGCCCAGCTAGATGACCAGTGACATTTGGAACCACAAACTGCAGCACATGATCTACTTCATAGGCAGCTTTGCCCATCATGAGCTCATGGCAGAGGTGTTTGGGGAAGAGATGGGAGGGAAAGCTAGAAAACTGGACACCAGTATGGGCTCATCCACAAGCGCAATCAGATGTCTAAGTATTTGCGTTTTTTTGTATATTAAAGGAAGCTGTATTGTTGCCATGGAGTGGGTTTCATATGAAAAGCCAAGACCAAAGTATCACTTAAAGTGGTAGAAATCTCTAAGTCTGGCAGGTTTGTAAACCGCCATGGCCATCTTGATTATGGCTGCGCGCACATAGAAGGAGAGGTACCCATTCTTGACCGGAAGGCTGATATGTAGGTTGCTCTGAGAGAGCACCAGGGGCTTTTGAGCACTGCTTGGATTTGTGCGAGGTGGTGGGCTAGGTTCTAAGGAGAACATAGCGACCCAAAGAGGTTTGTGGGGCAAGATGGGCCAGCCCAGGGGTGTTTTGGCAGTGGCTGATAAATGCCAAGAGGCGGCTTCGCCACCCCATGTGGGGGCGGCAGGCGTTAATCTGTCATAATATGCTAGATTTGGTGCAGGTGAAAGGTGGTTGATAATAAAAAAGTAAACCTTTGAATCCAATTTACAATGTGATCAAAGTAATTTTATTTTATTATCTATATTATCTTGTCTTGCATCTTACTGTTTTTTAACAGTCAACATTTTGTCAGTTCATACTAGGAGTGTTTATAAGTGAATTTAGAAGTTTTACTGAGCTTTTTAGTTTTCCTATGTATGGAAGAATTTCCCAATTATTCAAAACTTTATAACAGAGCTAAGATGCAGTATATTTTGTGTCTTATCCTGCGAGCTTCAGAGAGGTGAGTGTAGCATAAGACACTTTGCTATATTGAGGATATATTGGCAGTGCTATCTACTAATTAGAGAAGCAGGAGCTTTTTTCTATAAGTGAGTTTTAGGAAAAAACTTCTTGTCAAGTCGTTTACTTCAGTACAAATAATTAATTTCTTAACATCCATTCCATATTACCACCAGCCATTCTTAGTTTGATTATAAACAGACCGGGTGAAAGTCATTTATGAGGTTTAATTTTTATAAACTTGGACCTATCCTATGGCTTGAGTGATAGCAACTTTGATGGGAAGTGGATATAAGGGTCAGGGACTGTCAAATTGGTAAGATGTTTATATTATATGCAAGTATGCAGGATATTAACAGGCTTCTGATGAAGTACCAATAGGATATGCTATGAGAGGTTTTTGTAATGATTCACCTTTGGTCATCAAGTCATCAATTTAAACTTTTTAGCTTGGTATTGAGCCGCAATATATGGATAAAAAAGGACAAAAAATCTAATTAGATCAACCTTTGGATGTAAGTAAAAGTCAAATGTCTGTGTGATGAGGTAGCTGATTTGCGCCATTTGTGTTAACCCTCTTTTTGCAGGAGGCGAGGCCTTATAACAAGGTAAGATTCAAGTGATATCAGTTGAGAAGCACTTAACTAAAGATGCCTGTTGGGATTTTGCCAAATTCTCATATCTCCAAAAAATCCACTTCATCAATTCCCCTGACATCATCAGAAGGAGTGAGCAATATATCGCAATCTATCAAGGTTAACAATCAATCTAATCCTGATCAATTGATTGAAGATTTGATCACGCAGAGATTAATTCGCTATGATAGATTACAAGCAGTTATAAAGCCTATAAATATTCCCTCTTTTCAATAATAAAAACTAGGTCCATTCATAACCTATAGTTCCATTTGATTTTTATACATTTCTGGAAAGAATTCTCAGTGTAACTTCGAGATTATAACTGCCCCATTGGAAGTGTAATTCAAAATCCATACTAATGCATACTACAGGGGCATTCTGAGCTATGCACCAGTGACAACGTCTATCACTACTATGGATTCTCATTTTTCGCCTGACGAAGCTCAAGACCAAGAGCAAGGCAGCATTTTACGATGGGTCTGTTCAACTAAACCCAAATCCCAAGATTACCCTTAACGTTTTAATTTGTGCCAACTTGGAATTTTATGGTCCTAACTTAAGTTTTACCTCAGACTTTCAAATACCGCCTGAGGCTTTACAAAAAATTATTATTCAATTACTTGAAAAGGCTTTAATCCCTGGAATCCGTTCTACCCAATCTCAATCTAATTCTGTACCTTCTATATTGTGGAAAGTGCTGCAAACCTCTCAAATGCCAAGGAATTGGCCCCAAGCAATATTTGCACCAACTCATACATCCTACCTTGTACCACTTATTACCTGTAGTTGGAATGCACCACCAAGGAATGCTCAATTTAGTAGAAGGACTCCAGTCCTTGAATAATTATATATAAGAATTTTCTAAGTCAGCCTCTGAGTTTAGCCAAGATAATTGTGATGCTATCATTAGTAATTGGGCTTTCCTCAACGAAGTACATCATCAGCTCATTCAGTTTGATTACAGGATGTCCAATTTTGTTGATTTACAGTTCTCCAAGCAAGTTCAAGAGATTCAGAGAGAATGGAGAGAGGGTATTTCCCAACTCTCTGAGCGTAGTCAATCAATGGAGAAGGAAATTAGAACCTGTCTCTTCCAATTGGAACAAATGTACTCAGGAATTCAATTCTGGGTTAATGAAGTAGAGAAAGCCTCTGGAAATATGGGTCCTCCTAGGGTTGAAGGACCTCGTGGGCCACCTGGGGGTGTAGGACCACGTGGACCTCCTTGAGCTGATGGGCCCTGTGGACCCCCAGGGAGTGTAGGGCCTTGGGGACCCCCAGGCGCAGATGGACCTTAGGGACCTCCAGGTGCTAATGGGCACTCAGGATCTTACCAGCAATTTGACCCTCTCTTGAACATGATGACCACTTGCATGAACAATTCTCTAAATTGGCCAAAGAGTGTAACCTAACCCTCAATGTGGTACCAGTTGATCCCCTCTTGTTGCTTCAGTCATTATCTGACAAATTGATCAATCTGGGAAAATGGGCCAAGGACACTGTTTTCTTACTACATGCTTGCAAATCAAAAGGGGAACTGCTCCAAGCGAAAATTGAGACGCTGGAACTCAAGTACAACGCATAGCAAAAACAGATTTTCGAGCTATCTCGCTGATTAGATGAGAAAGTAGGGCATGCTGATCTGAATCATTGGATTAGTGAAGTTTGTACTGAAGCTGTTGATCCTTTATCCCCAATTTTCTTCTCAAGTATTAGATTCCACCTCTTATGTTTCCAAACAATCAGAACAACCTGGCATGCATGTTTTGACCACCAATGCTCCCATGAGCTTCAAGCCAGTATTTAAGGACAAATACTCCCCGGAGTAAGGCAGCATTATCTCCTTTCTCTATCTTTATGAAAAGGCATTAAGTGAGGCCATGGATCACCAAAAGTTAATTACTTGCCTAATTGCCTTACCCAATTGGCTCAGGATATTATGGTTCCCCACTTAATGACTTGCACTACTTGGTCTCAGGTCAAAGAAGAGTTGATTAAAGAATTTGGTAGTGAGTAAACCTTAACCTCGCAAAAGCAGACTTTTATGGGTATACAGCCCCGCTGAAATGATTTATCAAAGACTTTGCTCATCAGTTCTATTGGGAAGATCAAACTCTAGTAGCCTGTGGTTGGTTAAACTTGTATGATGCAATTACTGCAGTTCTGAAAGCTTTTACTTCCAGGACTTAAATTCAAGTTTACCTAATCAGTGTAAAAAATTTCTGAAGTAGTTTGGACATTTAGGAGGCCTTATTGGAATTGCCTCCTTAATTCTCCAAAAACTCTGAGTTTATGAGTCTCCTAGACTTAGTCACCCCAAAGTCTACGCCATGCCTGAGAATACTAGGGCGATCCAGTGTAACTACTGTCATCGTTATTTCCATACTGAGGATTGTTGTTTTAAAAAGGAAGCAGATGAGAAGAAGAAAAGAAATAAGCCTAATAAGATTCTCCACCTTTATAATGATATGAGTGCGCAGCAAGAGCATCAAAGTTCAATTTGAGTGTAATAAAGATGAACATTCTTCTTATTCCTTGCCCTCCTTGTTGGCATTATCCTCTCAGTTCAGAAGCACCATTACCTGTATTGACTTCCGAGTGAATCAAGTCAATGCCAAAGCTATCATAGATAGTGGACCCCAGTGAATGTTGTCTCATTAAAATTGGTCAAACAGATCAAATTAACACCCAATATTTATCATTATGAAGAATATGGCATGGTCGGACCTCAGAGTACTTGATCTATTGGAGCTTTTTCTTCCTTTCCCCTGAAAATTGGGAAATTAACCTTTACCATCCCAGCCATTGTACTCAATAAATTTGAGTTATGACCTACTTTTGGGGACTCAATTTTTATGAGAATTTGATGGAATTATCAATTACCCTGACTCGTCGTTGTCTCTCTTGGGGTATAGAGTTCCCTTACTTTTATCTGATCATGCTTCTACCTGACGTCAGTTATGTCTTCTAGAAGGAACCAAAAGGTCTTAGTCACTTCAATATCATGTTGGGGATTCTCAAGTAAAATTACTCCCTACATCGGCAGATATTGAAAAGGGGATGCCTATTTTCTCCTCTGAGAAACTAGTTATTCCGCCAAAATCACAAGTAATTATTAACACTTCTTTGCATTTTTTGATTCCCAAGGGACATTTGTTACAAGTCTAAGGCACTGTTAATCCTTCTGATAAAGAGCTCTTGCCTTGTCCTGGAGTACAGGATTATGCTTATTCAGGATCATTATCTGTCTTACTGGCGAACCTTACCAATGATCCAAAACTGGTAGATTGAGAGCATTCAATTGCTTATGTCAAGTTACTGCCCTTATCTTGTATCTATGATTTCAAACCCTTCGAGAGTCTACAAGACTTTGGATTGGAAAGTGATCAGGAAATCCTTACTGTGGGTCCTGCTATCGGAAAACGCCTCTCTAGTGAACAGGAGAAACAAGTGCTTCAATTGTTAGATGAATATTCTGACATCTTTGCTAAGCATACTTACGAATTTGGGAAGATGAAAGGAGTAGTGCACACCGTTGAAACTGGTGATCACCTTCCTATTTGTGCAAAGCCCTATTGTAAATCTAAAGTAGAAGAAGCCCAGGTTACCAAGAAGTTGCATCAATTGTTGGAGGCTAAATTATTGAAACCCTCCAATAGTCCTTGGGCATCCCCATTGTTATTGGTTAAGAAGAAAGATGGTTCTCATTGAGTCATGATGGATTATTGTTGACTGAATGCTATTACTCGACGGGATTGTTATCCCTTACCTAGGGCTGATGATTCTCTTAGGTTGTTAGCTGGATCCACCTATTTTCGGCCATGGACTTAGCCAGTGGATACTGGCAAATCGAGTTATCACCAGATGATCATGCCAAGTGTGCCATGATATTGAGTGAAGGGTTTATTGAACCAACTCGTATGCCTCAAGGACTAAACAATGCCCCAGCAACCTTCCAAAGGGCCATGGACAGTATGCTATGGGACCTAAAGCTTACTTGTGTTCTGGTATATCTTGATGATAGTACCAAGTTCTCCAAAACTTTTACCGAGCATTTAGACCATCTAAAAGAAGTTTTCAGCTGAATTTGGGGCTCTTCTTTTTATCAAATCCTTCAAATGCTCATTCTTTTAAAACGAGAT
This sequence comes from Massospora cicadina, assembly GCA_022478985.1. Lineage (NCBI taxonomy): Eukaryota > Fungi > Entomophthoromycota > Entomophthoromycetes > Entomophthorales > Entomophthoraceae > Massospora > Massospora cicadina. Next base: position 46,344 of record JAKSZP010005401.1, on the reverse strand, counting down.
GGACTTTTTAGGACATCAGGTTTCAGCTAAAGGGATTTGACCCCTCTTGGACAAAGTTCAAGCCATCAAACAAATGCCTCCTCCCTCTTCTTTACGGTATATTCAAGTCTTTCTTGGCATGATTGAGTATTGCCATCAATCTATTCCCAACTTTGCTGATATGGCTGAACCTTTATTTCACCTGTTGTAAAAAGTAGTGTCCTTCAAGTGGGATTCAGCTCATGAACAATCATTCAATTATCTGCGTACCTCCTTGATCAAGGCACTTGTTCTAATTCATCCCCAATTTGATAAGCCTTTCTTTTTGCATACTGATGCAAGCAATGTCACTATTGGGGCCATCTTATCTCAGTTGATGAAGAGAAGAATAATAATCCTGTTGCTTACTATAGCAAAACTTTGTCAATTCTGAACAAAAATATAGTGTTACTGAGCGGGAATGTTTGGCAGTAATTCTAGCAATCAAGCACTTCCGTCCCATCTTATACGGTAACAATTTCACTGTTATTACCAACCATTCCTCCTTAAAATGGTTGCAGAACATGAAGGATCCTGATGGGAGGTTGGCCTGTTGGGCTTTAAGGTTGCAAAATTACGATATCTCCATTGTTCATTGCTCAGGGGCTCAGCACTAAAATTCTGATGGGCTGTCCCAACTGCCTATTCTGACCTTGGAACTAGAAAAAGAAGAATGCTTATAAAATCTTTTTGGACGACCTGAGTTATGGGATTGAAAACTGAAGAGGATCGAGCCTTTCTAAAATCAATTATTAAAGATACTATGATTCAAGATGGAGCTTTGTATAAGAAAGTCAAATCTAAGTGGTTGCCCTTCCTACAAACCAACTCTAGATTTCACGCTGTAATGAAGTTCATGAACAAGTTGGTCATAGCGGCTTAAAGAAGACTTAAGAATGGTTGAAGACTCAATACTTTCTGAACAACATGACTGAGTTCATTTGAGAGACCCTTGACTCAAGACTTATCAGCAAAAGCCATGGAACTACCAACCCTACATTTCAACATCAAGTTTTTCACCCAACTAAGGCGTTTGAGGTGGTCAGCATTGATGTTGTAGGTCCTTTTCCTCAGGGATTGCATGGTTATCAGTATATCATTATGGCTGTCAACTATTTAGCCAAATGAGTTGAGGCCATTTCCATTGCTACCCCTTCAGCTAAGACTACATCGTTTATTCCTATATCAGCATATCATTTCTCAACATGGGTGTCCCAAGATCCTTATGTCAGATAATGGGAATAACTTCACCTCGCAATTTATACAGGAGTTATCCAACTTACTAACACTACTCGGCGATTTGTTGTCCCATATAATCCATCTACAAATGGGGCCATTGAACGAGTTAATGGGACCCTGGTCTTGATTCTAAGAAAGATGGCATCCACTGACCTGACTTGGTGCTATTTTACGTGCCTAGTGTCTTGTTTGCTTATCGGATAAGCTACTACCACATTATCAAGATGTCCCCATTTAAGTGTATATATGGGCGGGATCCTTCAGTCCCTTCTAGTGTTCAGACAGTCCTTAAGGAAAGCATCCCAGGAAATTCTTATTTAACTATGAGGAATTTGGCTGATAAGATTATCCATCTTCAGGCTCAAGCAATGAGTTCAATTGAAACAACCACATGAAAAGAGACTCAAAGGAGAAAATAACACAAACCTGTCTTACCTAAATACCAAATTGGGGATTACGTTATGTACTATCATTCTTGGCTTGGTGGGCGGACTGAAAAGTTAGGAACTAATTGTTCTGGTCCCTATAGAGTTATATTTTAAAAAGGGTTAGAGTATTTGATTGTTCATATTGATACTGGTATAGTGGTAAATTGTATTCATCCTAGGTTTTAAGAAGTCATCCTCCACCGCGATCAAATCTTGAGGGGGGAAGTGTCAGGATTTCACCAAATTCTCATATCTCCAAAAAATTCACTTCATCAATTCCCCTGACATCATTGGAAGGAGCGAGCAATATATCACAATCTATCAAGGTTAACAATCAATCTAATCCTGATAAATTGATTGAAGATTCAATCGCGCAGAGATTAATTTGCTCTGATAGATTATGAGCAGTTACAAAGCCTATAAAAATTGCCTCTTTTTGATAATAAAAACTAGGTCAATTCATAACCTATAGTTCCATTTGATTTTAATACATTTCTGGAGAATCCTCTCAGTGTAACTTTGAGATTATACCTGCCCCATTGGAAGTGTAATTCAAAACTTCCAGAATGCTACTAAATTCCCCATTACCAAAGTAGGAAGAAGAGTAATTACTTTTAAAATTGGTTTTGTGTATATGCCAGTACGCTCTGTTCCAAGTCATTGTTCAGAAATTATTAATGCCACCAACCCATAACAAAGGTCATGGAGCTTTGGAGTTCTGAGATGGCTTAGAAAATGGTCACAGATTCATGCTTATGCGCTATAAGTCTTAAAGGCCTTTATAGAGGGAGGGTAATTATCAGATTTATGAAGCTTCTGTCATACAAATTGGACGTTTGACTAGGTGAGAAGAATGTACAAGTGGCATGTAGTTTAATTATTGCTCCAAATTCCCAGACTAACTCTCAGAGGAATAGTGGAAACCAGAATATTAATTTTACTCATAATCTTTTGCCATATAGCTTGGTTCAAGTTACTAATTTTACCACTAATGTTCGCGGTTTAGGAAAACTTACAGTAAAGTTTACCCACGCACTAGTCTGAATTTAGTGCTACATCCTAAGAGTAAACACCACCCTTTTATATACCTGGAGGGGGTTCCAGGGGATAAAAATTTTACTCTCAAGTCATAGACTAGGAATTCTTGTAATTAGTCGTAATGAACATATTTTAAGGTGACTGATTAGATACAATATAAAAGTCGTTACCTCAAGGATGTATCATCCTAGTTGTCAACCAAGAACCTAGAATTAAGTCAAAACAGGATTAAAAAGCTTTTCAATAGATCTGATTAATCAAATTTATCATGTAACTAATTTGAGCTACCCTTTGCTTAACTTTAATTCTCTCAATAACAATTTAGCCTCTAAGTAGCGTAAATACTGGGCGTCATTGATTTTAAAAAGTATTGCTTATTTTACCTATCTAAATTGTAATATTATCCATATTTTTAAATTACTAAAATTACACTATTTGTGGGTTAATTTCCCCTTATAATCTTAGAAGCTTTCAGGAGTCTTAATACTCCGGCCTTTGATATATTGTTAAAATCCTGTTCCAAAAGCACTTGTGAGCAACAGAGTGCCATCTTTACAACAAGTAGTGCTCACTACATGGGTACCTGTTCACTACAGTCTTTTTAATAAAATGAAGGACGTTTGTATTGAGCACCCTCCTAACCTCACTGCTGAAGATAGATAAGGACAGCTGTATTAGAACAGCAACTAACCAAAGCTTTGTCACGCCTTGCAAAGCTCAAACAAAGTCCCTCTCCAACTACTCATGAAACCGCTCCTGCTGTTCCCTTTAACCTCAAATTTAAAGAAAAGTTTTTCCCTGGGTGATGGTAGCATTGCCCTATTTCTATACATCTATGAATCTATCAAGGAAGGGATGACTGATCACCATAAAATCAAGCACATCCTCCCTTACCAAAGTCACTTGGCTCAGGAAGTAATGGTCTCTCATATGTACACTCTTAATACCTGGGTGAAGTTTAAGAAAGTGCTTATTTGTAAATTTGTCTCAAAGTAGAGCTTAATTGGGAAAAAACAAGCCTTTATATGCCTGTAAGGACACAAGGGGAGCAACTCCTAACTGGTCTTATGTTGAATCAGGGCCCTGAAGCCCCCAGCGGGTTAGTAGGTGCTAAGGGCCTAAAAAGGCTATAAATGGAACTAGAGTGGTATGAAAAACAATGAGTTTATTTGAATAAAGTCTTAAGGTATCTATAGTACTTTAAGGCTAGAAGTTGAGTTGGAAAGGGAGGATTTGGGAAAAATAGGTTGCAGTGACTAGGCGATACATGCCTAGGGTAAGGGAGATCTAAGCATCAGTTGTCAATTGTGAGATATAAAAATACTATTAATATAAAGGTAAGTTGAGATTATTCTAAACGTGAGTTGCTATAAAACCTGAAATGACCATTTTATGGATTCAGCCTTAGATAGTAACACTCATGAACCTGATTGATTGTTTGACATCCTTATCATTAGTCACTGGTATCAAATTAAGGTATTAAACAAATCTTATTATTATTGGGGTTGATCCCCAATACTTCAAATTGAGCTCAACCCAAGTTAATGAGGAGCATAATCTGGCATTCGCCAATAGGTGATTCTCAACCCCTAGACGAGTCTTCACCCAACAAAGGGAGAATCCTGACAGTGTCCTAGCATGCAAAAAGGAGAATCAGATGCCACCTTCATTGAAAAGTATTAGAGTGAAGCCCTTCCATGATTACTTGCAAAAATGTTACCGCTTGACGACGCCATTGCTACCATTATGACTGGATTGGCTCCCCGCCTCTCCTTGGTAAGTCACGTTGCTTCTATTAAATGCTTTTTCCAGGATGTCCATGATAACATTGAGGCTCTATTAGAGGTGGCTGCTTTCCATATATTTGAGACTACCCAAAGAGATTTGTTGCATCTTTTAGTCTTGACCACTAATGATCTCCCAACTGCAGGACAGAGAAATGAGTCCACAGCGACCCCATGCCAAATATTTTGCCTATTTGCATCTCAAACCCTGCCCTACTAGTGCAGCTAAAACCATACATCCCTCTGCCAAATGAGGTTGAGTCTGAGATCTCTAAGCCAGCCTACAAAGAGCTTAAGCCAAAGCCTGTTGAAGCTGAATTGCCTTCTTCCCTGTCCAAAACAGCAGACGAGCGCCCCAAGGGCATTTACTGGATTAAGGGAGGGCATACTGACAATGTGTGTTATAACAATAGGTGATGAACCAGACGTGCTTACCTTTGACTCCCTAATACTGCTCATATGACTTTTTTATATGACCCTTCTGATGACTAACCTGAAGGGAGTTAAGAAGACGTTGGATATTATGTCCTAGGAGCTTTAGTTGAAATAGGGATATCAGATTTGTTGAATCATGAAGGAGTCAATAAGGCCATGATCTTTAGATGAGACATATTTTAGCCAGGTTCTGGGGTGCCCTGAGGTTATGATGCTGCTAGTGATGACGACCAGTTCATTGCCTTGTTGATCCGACCTATTCAGCATGTTCATACCTTGCAATCAATAAAAGATGGTTATCCTGAAGCAGCTCCAAAACTAGCCTCTACTTTCCATCTGAAGATGATTCTAGCTCAATCCTAACTTTGGTGGAACTATAACCAAGGTAGAAGTCAGCATCAACAAGGTACGGGTTATGGCCATCCTTTACATGGGTTCCCCAATCAACGTTATCTTTACAAAACTTATCAAAAAGATTAAATTAAAACCTGACTTGAAAAACTCTCAAGAGTACACTGCAGGTTTAAATAATACTTGCATTATTAGGGCATACTCCTCCTTAGCCATCAGAATTAAGCTTATCCTATTGGCACCTGTTATGTGAATAGATAACAACTATGATAAGCTTATTGGCACTCAATTTATTCTTGAGTATGACGGAATCATTAATATTAACAGTGTTATTTCTCCTTGATCAATTATAAATTTTCACTGGTTTTAACCATAACGATCCCAACAAGAAAGAGTACCCTTGCCTGGTTGTGTACCATTCTTATGCTTTGTATCTGCACTATACAACGTCTGGGAAGAATAAAAAGAAGTTTTTTATTTTGTTGGACGCTTTAGAAGGCATTCTTTTTATATTTTTCAGAAGAAATAGGAATTAGGTCTTAGTAATAACGGGTGATTGACACCAAGATTACTTTACAAATCTTCAGAAGCTATTTATTGCATATAACAAGCATTAATGGAGTTAATCTTTTGGAGCCTCAAGTGTAGCCAGTTATAATGAATCCTGCCTATCAGCAACCTATCAATATCCTATTGGAAAATTTTACCAAAAAGGACATTATTATGAAAAGTATCAGGTGATAGGAAAGGGATTGCTGATCCCACTTGAGGAGATTGCTAAAATTCACTTTATTGGCTCTATGTTAGAAGTTTGGCTTACCTATTGACAAGCTGTAATGTACTTTACTTAACATTCATATCTCAATAAACTAACCCTGTATGAGCTTGAAAAAGTTCACTCATATTAGATGTGTGTAGTGATATATTCTCTAAATATGATAAAAACTGTGGGCACATGAAGGATTGGAGCCACACAATTGATGTTGGTGATGCCAGTCTTATCCAACTGAAACCTTAACATAAATCAAAAAACAAAGAGCAACAAATGAGGTCAGAGTTTAAACAGTTACTAGAAGCTGGGTCGTTAGTACCTTCCTGAATCCCGTTGGTCGTCTACTCTTTTGCTTATAAAAAATAAAAAAAGATCGCTGGTTAGTTATAGACTGCCAAAAACTAACCAACTTCATGTCAAAAGGATAGTTATCATATCCCTTAAATCAATGATTCTCTTCCCAACTCTATATCTCTTACTTCTTTTCTGTTATGGATTTAACCATCAAATACTGGAAACTTGCACCTTTCTTCACAAGAACTGAAATAAATGTGCCCACATTTGCAGTGAGGGCCTATTTCAACCCACTTGACAACCTCAGGGGTTGTGTAGTGCACCTGCAACTTTCAAGAAAGCAATTTATAACATTATACAAGATCTTAAGCTAAGTTGTGTGATAGTCTGAATCAATTACTCACGGTGCTTACTAAAGCTTTTTATGAGCATCTTACTCATCTAAGGGAAGTTTTAACCGTCTACTTGAGTCTAACATCAAGTTAAAACCACGAAATGCACTTTCTTACAAAAGAAATTAGACTTTCTCAGACATTCTACCTCAAAAGAAGGAATAGAACCCCTACAAGCCAAAGTTGAATCCATAGTAAAAATGCCTCCCCCTCAGAGACTACGAGATTCTCAGGTGTTTCAGGGAATGATGGGTTATTATCATCAGTCCATCCCAAAGTTCGCCCAGCTCAGTGTTCTGCTCATATAACTATTGGCTAAAAACACTCCTTTCGATTGGGTTGATGATCAAAAGACCACATTTGAGATGCTAAATTAATTACTACAAGAACGTCCTACCCTACGCCACACAGATTATGGTAAACCTTTCATTCTGTTTACCATTGCCTTTTATTATACCATTGGAGCTATCATGGCTTAATTTATTTAAAAAAGCGTTAATTACCCAGTTTCATATTTCAGCAAGGTGCAGTCAAAAACTGAACGCAACTATAGCATTATGAAAAGGAGTGCATTGTTGTCTTACCTGCTGTAAAACATTACCGTCCTATTTTTATGCAAATACCTTCACCGTGGTTTTGACCACGCCTCTTTAATTGATTACAAGATATAACGATTCCTGCCAGCTGAATGGCTTTTTGGGACTTAAAGCTCCAACACTATGATTTGAAGACTGAACACCAAGCTGGAAATCACCATATGAAAGTTGATGGGTCACTCAGTTGCCCGTCCTTTTCTTATATAACAGTGAAGCAGAGAGATTGCATGAACTCTTTTTGACCCCAGATGCCTGGGATAATGAGGATGAACATAATAAGAAAATGTTAGCGCAATGCTCCCGCAACACCAAAGTGGAGAGCAGGAAGTTATATAAAAAGGTAGAGGCCATTTGGCTGCCCTATTTTTATCTTTAGAATGTTTACCTGCTATTATGGAAGCCCACTTTACTCTTGGGAATGGCGAAGTGAGAAAACACCTATAAGTGGATCAAAGATCAATAAAATTGGGAAGAAATCCTGGAACACATTATCAAAGTCCTGGATGCCTACTTAACCTGAAAAAAGCAATACAGTATCAAGACCAAATACCAATACCAACCTACTATACTCAACAACCATTCCACATGATAAGTTTAGATGTGGTAGGTCCCTGCCCCAGACTACCAGTGGGAGGCGCTATATACTATTAGGCATTGATCATTTCACAAAATGGATTGAATATTTGGCTTTCCTATCCCAAACTCCTAAAGCTACCGCAACGTTCACCAATAAGTATATATATCATTCTTGATGGATGCCCCTAAGTTCTACTCTGTGATAATGAAAAAATTCACCACCAGAGTGGTCAAGATTCTAGATACCTCCATGGGGGCACAACTCTTCTCAGCCTCCTATACCCCTCTACAAATGGTGCTGTATAATGAGTGAATGAAAAATTGATATCCATATTATTGAAAATGTCCACTTTAGACCATTTAAACAGGAATAAATTCTTGCCTAGTGCCCTTATGGCATATCATATCAGTTATCAAGATTCTTAAAATGTCTCCTTTCAGCATTCTATATGGCTGAGAACATGGGGTACCCGCTCTCTTAGACAAAGATTCTTTTCTGCTAGTACTGATGATCCTGACAAGGCCATGAAGAGGTCGGCCCAATTATCATTCATTTACAATCTGATGCCATGACTAACTTAGTTAAAACCGTCACTAAAGATGGTTAAGCAGATAATGAGCTCAGACCTCCTCTCCCCTCTTTTTATATATTGGACTTGGTTTTATACTACTGTTAAATTTTAAAATAGCTTTCTTGATAAATTAATTCCTGTACATCTAATTGGGAAGAAATTTGGCCAAAAGATGATTGATTTAGCCAATGTCTTATGCTAGTTCGACCGTTTGGAAGCTCACTAGGTTATATGAAATAATCTGAGTCTTCTGGTCAATTTTGGGCTTAATTTACCTACAAATTTGAGAATTTCAACTGCGACAGGCAAAGATACAAGCTGAGAACTCTGAAATGTCAGTTTGTTGACACTCTTTAAAGAAAAACACTGCTAACAAATTATATAAAGAAAATTAAAAAGAATATTTTTATTTGTGAGATATTATTGGATGCTAATTCATTAGGCCAGGTGCTGGTATTTATACCTTTTTAGGCATCTCATGCCACATATTGAGCATACAATTTCTGCAGATAATTATTTTCCACTTCATTTCAGCCCTTGAACTGATACAATTATAACCTATTGCTATGATTATTGGTGGCAAAATTTCTCATATTCAGGAAGACTTCAGGGGCAAAAATTGCAATATGAACGTTCAAAATAATAGGATCATCCCAATTTGAGTTTTGTCATATAGCTGACAAAATACAACCTCTGGGAATTTTGACATCAATATTTTTAATTAAATGATGTACCCAAGATCAGGACGTCAGCAAGCCTCTCTCAATAGTACTAATGTTGCAATTCTGATATAAATGGATGATAAGCCCAAAGTTATTATGGTGGAATTGATATAATCCACCAAGTTTGATATAAGTTATGAGAATTTGAGCGCCTCAAGATGGGGCAATATTGGGTTGTTGGGAAATCGCCTCAAATTAGGCAATTGTGAAATTAATAAATGATGAATTGCTTAAACAAATGAGATATGGCGAATTGAATTACTAAGCCAAGGAAGTGGTATCATTCAAAGCTGATGAGATATAGGCGAGATAAGACAATTAATGAGAAGAGGTTAAGAGTTTAGAAGTAAGCAGAACAACGCAGATCCACTGTATTTTGATATATTAAATAAAGAGTGTTGTGGGAGCAAGTGCTCCATATTCAAAAATGTTTATTCCCTTTTTTCAAGGACAACAATCATCATATCGTTAGCCAAATTGATCATTGGGATAAACCCTGTGCAAAGCCTTTCAACATATCTCTAGAATACCGCTGCTTTCATAACAGTGGTGCTCACTACAGGGGGCCCATTGATCAAAAATTAAAATCTCCAGTTTCTGGACATGGCGCATCAGGAATGCATGGACTTGGGATCTTCATGACATACTACATCATTTGAATATGCAGAACTCAAACATGCTTTAGATGCTGTGCTCAGAATGCAATATAAGTTATTTCAGGAAGTCTGTAGTGATAAGTTGCCTCAGTTTAAACATGATGGGAATATTCATGGGTTCTTTAAGCAATTTGAGTTTGCAACGGAAGGGGTCTATGACTGGTAGAAAGTGAAGCTGTTAATATCCACCTTGGATTTTGAAGTGCCGACCAGGTCACCTGTTATCTTCCAAACTGTTCCGTTTCATACCAAGAAGTGAAGGATACAGTGTTGCAGCTGTTTGGGGGTACTGCAAAGATGGCACAATGAAAAGCTTAATTCTTGACAATCAAATTTCAGCGTAATGAGACTCTCACTGCATTTGCTGTATAATGCACAATGGAAGCCCATGTGTTGATTGGTGCAGAATTTTATCCAAATCTGAAATGTGTATTGCAATGACCTCCGCTGTGAAGTCATGCCATGAGCTTACAACGTCATGACTCCAATGTTGGATGAAGATTTACCCTTGCTTAAAATTGTTCAGTTTCTGTGCTGCATATCCACTAACTTCCCTCCACCCAATACAGAGCGGAATCCTTCCACTACCGTTGCTGGACCATCTACTCAGGGAAATTTGCCTGTCCAGTTCAGAGTCCTCCGAGTTACCTTCAGGAGTTGAACGTCCACCCCATACCTGCTTATCATCCCCGGTCTAACTACCTCCCTAGGCATAATCATGCTAACTATCAACAGCCAACTTATCGCCCTGGTCCTGGTTACATTAAGCACTTCTGTACAACTTTCCACATGTACCAACTTACAATATTCAAGGACGCAGGCCCTATGGGGTAAATTGTTTAATATGTGGTCACTCTGGGCACCTGGTATGCAGTTTCCACAATTGACGGGTTCATTATGTACAGCAGGATCAATGTGGCCAGGGAAAAGTCAGAGCAGAGTAGAGATGGGACTCTCTACCTCCACAATCCAAATTTAAACATCCCACTTGAATTGACTGGAGTAAATGCAGCAGGAGCCCCCAGTACGATGATAAATTTTTATATCAGCAGCCAGTTGGAAGAGTAAATATACTGACATGGGCACAAGCTCAGTCCATAGCAGAAGAAGGATTTGGGGAGCAATCAAAGCCATATGGCTGCCAGATGTTCGACCAAGGTTCTTTAGACAAGCTAGATTCTGCCGCTGATGGCCCTTCCTTAATAGGGATGAACGTTGCTCTTCTGATAAATGCTATTGTCAAAGAGTACACTAAAGTTCGTGAGGGGATTACCAGCTTTCTGGAGAAGCGAAATCCCTTGTATGTTCATGTAGTAAACATTCAATATTCCTCTTACACTGAATGTACCTACTGTGACATTGTTGTAGAAAAAGCCCAAGTTTGCGCTATCATAGATATGGGCGATCCAGTCAACATAGTTTCCACCAAGTTGGCAGCAAAGCTGGTATTAAAACCTTTAGTGGATCACCAAAGGGTGCACAGAACCGTTGGAGAGGAAAACACTCTCTGAGGGAGCGTATAGTGCACTTCTGTTGCGGTTTGGGTCCATTGTCATTGTAATCCAGTGATAGTGTTACCAAATAATAATTAAGCTCTTAATTGGAACTTCTTTCATGCGACGTTATAGGGCTGTTGTTGCTATGGCGAAAGGAACCTTCAAAATTTTGGGGCAGCGGTTTCCAATTTACTTTACTTCCAGTGGATTGCCAAAGAATTTGGTTCACATGGGACATATCAACATTGCCTACAGTGATGTGGTGATTTCAATTCGCTACCACTGACTGAAGATTAAGACTCAGGCCCTTCCTCAGCATATATATGAATATCAAGGGCTGCCGCTCAGAATGCTGGAGCTATATCCATTCCCTCTGGACATCAAGTAGTAGTAAACACTGAGTTAGAGGTGAAAGTGCCAGCTAGTCTATATGGGAGATCCTTGGCCCTTATCAGCAGTCATGGTTTGAGCCCCATGTGGCTCCAGACACTATTCTTCAGGGTCATGGAGAGATTAAGGTATTGTTAGCAAATCTGCAGCATAAACAAATACACATATGCCGACACCAAATAATGGCATATTTACATCTAATCCCAGAAGAAGAGGTCCTCCAGATTCACGAGTTTGGTTTGCTTGATAAATTTGGGTTACCCTTCAAAACACAACTTGGCATAACAATGATGGTAATGCGCAGAAATTTAATAGGGTTATCAGAGGAACAAAAGGAGTGGGCTATAGCTCTTTTCCAAAAATACAAGGAGATTTTTGCTGTAGACGACCATATTTTTGAGTGCACATGAGGAGTGGTCCATCGAGTGGACACTGGGGATCATCCCCCTATCCAATTTTGGCAGATCTGCTGGTCAAGGGAAGTAGAAGAGGTAGTAACCAAGGAAATTGATAAGTTGCTTGAACAAGGGATGCTCAAAGCATCAAATAGTCTGTGGGCTTCACCTGTTCTGATTGTCAAAAAGAAGAGTGGCACCAATCACATAGTTATAGATTAAGAAAGCTAATAGCATTACCAAAAAGGGCTCATACCTCTTACCATGAATTGATGATGCCCTGGATTTGTTGGGAGGAGCTCATTGCCTTTCAGCGATGGATTTAATATCTGGTTATTAGCAAATTGAGTTTCCTGCAGCGGAACAGGAAAAATGCACCGTTAAAATGTCCAATGGGCTCTTCCAACCAACCCATATGCCTCAAGGACTATGTAATGCCCCAGCTACGTTTCAGTGAGCCATGGACACATTCTTGGCGTCCTATAGCTGTCATGTGTACTTGTGTACCTTAACAATATTAATGTCTTTTTGCGTAACTTCTCCTATCATAAAACTCATTTGGAGGAGATCTTCCACTGACTCGTGGAAGCCAACATAAAAATTAAGCCCATAAATGCCACTTCTTTAAGGACTAACTGTAGTACCTTGGGTTTGTGGTGGATGTGACAGGGCTGAGGCCCCAACCGGTCAAGGTAGAGGCTATGAAAAAATGACCCCGCTGATCAGCAAATGTGATGTACAGATTTTTTTAGGGATGGTCAGTTATCTACTGACGCTTCATTCCCAACTTTAGCTTTATTGGAGGTACATTGTTTGAGCTATTAAAAAAGGATGCCACGCTTAAATGGATGGAACACCATCAACACTCGTTTGATACACTTCAAATGTCTTTGATCAATGCACCAGTGCTACGCTACCCAAATTTCAAAAAGAAAGTTTTTTTTGTACAGATGGATGCGTCCCTTTCCGCTGTAGGAGCCGGTTTGTCCCAAAAAAATGCCATAGGGGAGGAGCACTCTGTGGCATACTGCAGTCAAAGCCTTAATAGCCACAAACGTAATTATACTGTGACCAAGCAGGAATGCTTAGCGGTGATCTATGCTTAAAAGAAATTCAAAGTATATTTGCATGGCGTAAAGTTTAAAGTCATAATGGATCATGCCTTGTTACACTGGTTACAGAAACTTAAGGAGCCGGAGGGGAATCTACCTTGATGGGCCCTTAAACTGCAGGCAATCGATTTTGAGATTCTTCACCAACTGAGAGCCAAACACTAGAATGCAGAATGCTTGTCAAGATTACTAATAAGTGCAGTAACAGCAGATCTAAGTAACATCATGTACAATAAGATGCTTAGTGGTAAGTATGATGATGAGCTGCCACAATTCATAAAGGCGTTGAATGAGATGTGAGTCAATACTTTCCAGTGGAATGGTGAATTGTATAATCAGATTGGTGATTCAACTTTGAACTTTCCGTGACCCTTTTCATGGCTTAATATTATTATCTGCGCACATAGGGACATTGGACATGGTGGTGTGCATAAGACAATATAATTTTTGAGGCCTCAGTATTACTGGGAAAGCATGAACTTTGACGCGCTTGATACTATCTCCTACTGCCACCAGTGTCAACTAGAAAAGACATTCCGCTGGAAGACTTCATACCAGTTAGTGAAGCTGGACTTTTCTTGACATACAGTTTCCCTGGATGTTGTTGGCCCTCTGCCAATGGGAGCTAACTGGTCCAAATACATTTTGGTGGCAATTGACCACTTAACCCGGTGGGTAGAAGCAAGGCGATATGGGATTTAGGGGTGATCACAGTGGCCAAATTCATAATGAAATGCATTATCCAATGGCATGGCTGCCCTCAGTTCCTCCTTACTGATAATGGTACTAACTTCACTTCCCAAATCTTTAAAAGCTTAATGAGCTGTTGGCCATCTGAGGGGTTTTGACAACTCCATACCACCCCAAGTTTAATTGAATGGTTGAGTGGGACAATGGTACTTTAGTGAACATACTCCATAAATTAGTAGCAGATCAACCCTCAGATTGGAGTTCCCTTCTGTCCACCGCTGTCTTCACCTAAAATATTAGTTATCATTCTGCCACGGGAAGAGCCCCTTCCAATTACTATATGGATGACACCCTGCTCTTCTGACACTGCTATACGCCTGTGTAGAAGATACTGATGGAATAGTCCCTAACGTTATTTGATGACCCTAGACAACACCTTAATCAAATTGCAAACCAAAGCATACTTGTTCAGTTTAGCCAAGAAGATTAATACTCAAGCTGCTGATCATGTATGGAGCAGCAGATTATACCAATTTAAAGATGGGGACATGGTTCTATTCCATGATCAACATGGGTTCATTTGGAAGCACATGTTGGCCAGTATCTGGATTGGCCATTTGAGGTTATTGAGAAGACAGGGATGGACGCATATAATACCAAGGACCCTGCGAGTGGTCAGATAATTAACCAAGTGCATGCAAAGTTCCTCCAGGCATATAAGCAGTAGGATCTTTATTGTCCAGTCAAGGTAGTAATATTGCAATTCCGATATGACTGGACAATAAGCCCTAAGTCATTATGGCGGAATGGATAAAATCTGCCAAGTTTGATATGTGTTATGAGTATTCAAGGGCCTCAAGATGGGGCAATAATGTGTTGTTAGGAAGTTGCCGTGAATTAGGTGATCATGAAATTAACAAATGATGAATTTCCAGAACCAATGAGATATGGCGAATTGAATTACTAAGCCAAGGAAGTGGTATCATTCAAAGTTGCTGACATATAGGTGAGATGAAATGATTGATGAGAAGAGATTGTTAAGAGTTTAGAAGTGAGCGGAACAACGCAGATCCATTAAATTTTAATATATTAAATAAAAGAGTGTTGTGAGAGCGAGTGCTCCTTATTTATTAAAAATTATTCCGTTGTTTAAAGGACAATGATCATCATATTGTTGGTCCTATTGCTCAGTGGGTTGAACCCTGTGAAAAAACCTTTCAGCGTATCTCTAGAATACCACCAATTTTATAACCTTTAGGTACTCCCATCTAGGCAGTCCTTGTACAAGTGCTATTGCGCCAATTACAAGGATCATCATATGAGTTTCGCCATAGGGCAGGAAACTGGTTATGACATTATAAATTTAATTTTATTATTCTATTTGTCCATTAAATTTTTAATGTTTATTTTCAGGAACAATCCTTGGATGATTTCTTAAGATAATTGGTTGTTATTGATCCTGATTAGTCAAGACCAAATGCTAAGGTCTTTGCATGCATAATCGGCCTGAATATGCAAGGATATTTGGCCTTGGCTTTTGAGAAAATCATTGAATTTAATTGATGTCGATATAATTGACCCAATCTGTCAAGTGGATAATTAGTTTAAGTTGATGTTGAGATATTTGGCCTGAGCCATATAATAGTAGTTGGCTTTAGTTGAGAATTAGAGTAATTGGCTTAAGTTTTGGAAGTATAATTGGCCTTATCTGTTGGTTGTCAAAGGGTTTATTTTTGGGTCAACCACCAGAATCTGACATTTCCCCCACTTGGCTCAAACACAAGCCCTAAGATTTTTGCTTAGCCTTCATTGATCTTCATCATTCTTTAATTTTGTCCCAAATTTCCTATGGATTTGGGTTTGGATCCTCTCCCCATCCTCAAGTGCAAACTATAGTATTAATTAGGTTATATATATTATTATATTCTTTTTTTATTTATACCTTTTTTGTTTCTTTTTTTTATTTTTTACTTTTATACAATGCTTTAATTATATAGCTATATCTTTATTAATCGGCCAGCTTATTGAACCTTCTTAGGAATTTTGCATGGACTCAATTGTATATATAACCAGTAATAATATCCTTGAATGTGTATATGAACTGGGATGTCTTCTCAACTATTTTGAATGGCCCTACAAAGATGCAATATAACTTTTGCAATTGGCCTGATCTGTGAATGTTGCAAAATATAACTTCATTATTAACTTCAAATTTGGCTAATTTGTAGCTTTTCCCAAACACTTTTCATGTTGGTCCTTTTCACAGCAAAACTGTTGTCAAAGGCTTGAGCTTGCAGTTTGATTAAAGTATTTTCAAGCTTCTTGACGTATTGAGGTTAACTGTTCTTGCCAGGATCTTCTAGGACCAAATATAGTAGCGATAGTAGGGCCAGATGCCTTCCATATAATAACTGAAAAGAGGACATCCTGGTTGCTGAATGGTAGGAGATAATGTATGCAAATACTGCCAAACTCATTTAATTAACACATTTATATGATTTTGCTAAAGTTGATTTTATAATAATGTTTACCTATGTCCCATTTGCGCGCTCAACTGTACCAATATTTTTAGGATGATAGGAAGCCAAAAGCACACCTTGAACTCCCATTAATTATCTGAGTTTAGCAAGGACATTGGCGGTAAAATTTGTTCCATTATTGGTAAGAATAACCTGGGGACAAACATGCTTGTGGAGGATGATTTAAGGATAGACTTGGATGTATTTGCCGCTCCTGCTTCCCAAATAGCCTAAGCTTTGACCCATTTAGTTAAGTGGTCATTAGTACAATAATGTACTTGGCCTTCATATTACCTGTTGGAAGTGGATCAACAACGTCAACAGATACAGTGTGCCAGGAAAACTTGGGCCAAAAAAGCTGATAAGATGTGCTTTTTTACATGGAATCCATAAGAATGTAATGTCTTACCTTCACATTTTGTGAAAATTGAAGGTTATGTTTTAATGTAGTTTCAGTATACCACTATCTCACAAACCGCTCAACCAATCCCAGCAAACCAGGTGTCAGGTGATAAAGTCACTCGGCTCCCTTCCACCAATAGTACTGAGAATTTTGACAACTGACTTCAGTCGCCTCTAGGCTTTGTCTGCGTGAGGGTGTTTTTTCTTTACTTTTCTAAAGTGCTCCACTAAAACTTAAATATCTTGGGAACTACAAGTCCAATCGCGAAAATACAAAGTTCGTTTTGATCCTCAGAGCTAAATCTCTCCAATGACACCAATTCCAAGTACCAGAAGCACTCACAGAAAAAAATAACAACATTTGAACCCAAAAATTTGAAATGCCTCAACTTCAAAATTGTGATAAAACTCAAACCAAAAAATTCAAACTGAAAACTAGCAAATCCTATGCAGAGCATCAACAGGCCTATCGTTTGAGACTAAAATTAAAAAAAAATTTGTAGTAAAAAAAAAAGTTTTATATGTAACAAGTGAAAATTTTATATGTTTTTAATGGAAATTGGTATATTGTTATGGCTGGGAAGTTTGATATTTGGTTGATTTGATAGTTTAAATGGTTTGTCAAGCAGTTGGTGGTTTAGGGTTGATTGATAAGCTTAATAATATTAATAAAGAAGTTAGTGATTGGTTGATTCAATAAAGTTAATTGGTTTTGGTAAGTGGTTGATGATTTTGGCTGTTTCGATACATTTAGTTTTAGTTTACAAAGTGGTTGGTGATTGGTTGATTTTGACATATAATCCATAGGTATGTGTTGTCTTGCTCACATATTTCGCAAAAATTGACTGTTATGTTTCAAATGTACTTTTGGCATACCACTATCTCACAAACCGCTCAACCAATCCCAGCAAACCAGGTGTCAGGTGATCGAGCCACTTGGCCCCCTTCCACCAATAGTACTGAGAATTTTGACAACTGACTTCAGTCGCCTCTAGGCTTTGTCTGCATGAGGGTGTTTTTGCGCCAAAAATTTCTAAATTGCTCCACTAAAACTTAAATATCTCGGGAACTATTTAACCAACCCTTCATTCCTTCCCAAAGCACAAGTCTGCCCATGATTCCATGTCTACTGGTAGTCCCACGACTACCAGGTTTATTTTTTTGGAATGGTTTCTTGCCTTGAAATTCCGCACATCATTCTAAAGATTTCTTGGATGTTAAAATGCATTGACTCCCAATAGTAGAATTGCTTCAGATGCTTGTTCAGCTTTTTGAATCCACTATGCCCAATGGCCTTATGGAAATCCAAAATTTTGTCTGTTTGGGCCAATGGTCTAGGAAAAATATACATCTTGCTCTCAATGACCTTGTAAAGTGTCCCTTTTTGAAAGTTGAATTTTTTGTATGTCTAATAATAGTTTTTGGACGGATTCAGGCTCATCTTGATACTCTAATGATCATTTTTAATAAACAATTCATTGGCGGCAAGACTAAGTTTTGCAAGAGTGGGTAATTATGAAAGTTAATTTGTTTAATGCACCAGCTACTTTCAATGAGCCATGAGAGAATTGGGAAGCAGGACCCAAATCAACGACCAAAGATCAGTCAAGTTCCATGAAACCATTCTTCTGATGCGTGCGCTACAGGAAACGTGGATAGACACCCCTTGGAGGACAGTTGTGAGTATGCTTACCCCAAGCAACATGCCCTGACCCCAATACAAGGTGTACAGGGAGGCAATAGCCTTCCCAAACTCGCTCTCAAGACCCACCTCATGTTTGTTTAGGCAAAGCATGGTCGCTGTTAGACTTAATATTCAAATATAAACCTCAGAAGACAATAATAAAAATAAGTAAGGCTCAAGAACGGCTTTATTGGATATAATTTAGGCTAGTTGATAGAAAATGGAACTAGAGAATCTATACTTCTCAAATCCCTTCTCCTATAGCTCTCTGCTGCAAGCATAGATCAAGCTCATCCGTCATGCTTGACACTATGTCTTTTGAAATATGCCGTAAGCAAACACCAATTGTTTTAGGCCGTATTTATTGTGTAGTGGCTTAGCAACCACACCCAAGAATTGTTCCAATTCTTATTTGAAGCAACCTTTAACCTAGAACCCACCCACCATAAAACCATTTGGTTTTACCCCAGGCCTGAAGTAACTTCTAACTGCTGTCTTTCCCAGTTTCAGTCTCAACCTGTGGTCTATCCAAGACTAATTTTCTCTCTCCCCCTCTACCTTCCACATCAGCTAGTCATGTTTTACTAAAGATCAGGGCAATGTGATGTTGAGGGAAAACCTCAACCTTCATATCACCCCCTTAGACAAGAAAAATCTCAGATCTTTCCAGAAATCAGGTGCAATCTCTGGATGTCTGCCGCGTGGCCTCCTCAACTGGGTGATCCTTTCACCAGACAAAAAATGACCAACGACCCTGCACCACCTTTGTGTCCAAGATCTCCTCCACCTCATATTCCTCAGTCCCCTTTTATCTGGAAACAAAGGAGAGGCCCTCTCTGGCGACTGCTTAATAATAGTTTGAGCTACGACACATGCAACACTGGATGAGCCTGTGACCCCTATGGCAACTTCAGCTCAAACGCTACCTTGTTCACCGCCCTCACTATTGAGTAGGGGCCCAAAGCCACCAGCCCCAACTTCCAGCTCCTCACAGGTATGGCATAGTTCCAAGCATCTACTAAGACCCAATCGCCCTTCTTGAAAAGCTCCCCTCTGACCAATGCCTATCTGCTTTCCTCTTCTGAGCCGCAACTGCCACCTCTATATTCCTTCTCAGGAGCCTCAAGGTATTCCAAGTCTCACGTGACAGCTCATCTTCCGCTGGATTCTGACCCTGATCCCAAGGCCCCATACCCTCTGGATGCTGACCATGATTTACAAAAAATGGGGTCATTCCCTTGGATGTGTGATTGTGGTTGTTATGCAAACTGCGTAAACTTCACCCAACTCACCCAATCATCCTGCCGCCACGAGACGTAGCACCTCAAATAATGGTCCAATGTTTGATTTACCCTCTCATTTGGCCATCCAATTGGGGATGGTAAGCTGATGAATAGAAGGCCTTTATCTTCAAGTTTCCTAACAGATGTAACCAGAACCGAGATGTGAATTGTGGACCCTGGTCTGACACAATCTCCCCTGGTACCCCATGTTGGGAAAAGTCCTCATTTATAAATATCTGACC
Source organism: Massospora cicadina (assembly GCA_022478985.1). NCBI lineage: Eukaryota > Fungi > Entomophthoromycota > Entomophthoromycetes > Entomophthorales > Entomophthoraceae > Massospora > Massospora cicadina. The sequence goes on along the minus strand of JAKSZP010005401.1, from coordinate 26,258 downwards.
AGCTACCTTTGCAGAGATGGCTGACTAACAAGAGAAAAGCTCTGCGTACTTTGTCAGGCGATCCACCACAACCATCAGGGCTCCATCCCCTGGGACTTGGGCAACCTTGTGATAAATCCACACTCACAGAGGCCTACGGCCTAGACGGAATCTTAAGCAGCTTCAATTTCCCTCCTGACGTCATATGGCGGGATTTTGACCTGGCACACACCCCACATCGCTCCACATACTTCTGTACTGCCGCACCCACACCCCTCCATGAATACTGGTGATGAATTAAGTCCAGCATCTTCTCCCCACCTGGATGTCCAGCCAAAAGATGATCATGGTTAGCTTCCAACACCTCTTGCTTTAGACTCATCATTGCAGCCCAGATCCTTCCTTCGTGACAGATAAGACTCCCCAGATTGAGAACCCCATATGTCTCTTTCTTGCCACTCCTTCTCTTGTCTCATCTTAAACACACTGTCCAAGCTTACTCCTCTGCTGCATAGTCCAAATTCTCCCTGAGATTCCTTCTATCCAACCCCAGAGCATTTCATTTAGACTCAATAACAGCATTGTACCGGTGTTGAACCTCCTCAACTCCTACTCAGAAAACACCTATTGAATCATAACTCAGAAATTCTAGCAAGATATTCTGTTTCCATGGCTTATACTCAATCCGCAAGTCATACTGAACCAAATCTAAGTGCCACTGGACCTGTCTCTGATTCATCAGCCGTGGGTACTTATAATACTTTAAGGCTTGGTGATCAGTCTGGAACACAACTGGATGCCTGGCATACAGCAGGTGGTTTTGCCACTCCCCTAATGCCGCCACTATTGCCAAAAGTTCCTTGCCTTAGACTGAGTAATTTGTCTCAGTGGACACCATCTTCTGGCTGATTTAACAGACAGGGTGCTCAACCCCATCTTTACCCTCCTTCAATAGCACAGCTCCAAGTGCAAAGTTTGACGAACCCATCTACACTACAAATGGCCTGTTGGGGTCAGGATGGGCCAGAATTGGGGCTGTCAGCAGACTCGTCTTCACCCACTGGAAAGCCCTTTCTTCAGCCCCCAAACAAAGGGTAAATTCCCAATCAACCTTGTCAATGGCATATCCCACTCAGCTAAATTCTGGGAGAACCTCCTTACAAAGTTCACGACTCCCAAAAAACCTCACACCACAGTCCAATTCATGTGGGCCTTCCACTCCTTCACTTCTCGCAGCTTATCAGATCATATCGTTAACCCCACTGTAAAACCACATTCCCCAGGAAGGTCAACGAGTCCTTATTAAACTCACACTTGTATGGCTTTAACTTCAATCCCGCCTGGCTTATCACCTCCAGCACACTCCTTACATCATTCACATGATCTTGCATCGACCTGGAAAAAACCAGAATATCATCCATATAGGTAACGCAATACCTACCCACCAATCCCCTCAAACACGCAGTCAATCATTCATTGGAAGACTGCGGGGGCATTACGCAGCCTTAATGGCATAACCCAATACTTGAAATTCCCCAAGTGGCACTTAAATGTGGTATACTTCTAATGCTCTGGCTTCACAGGAATCTGATTGAACGCCAAATCAGATCCAACTTATAACACCACACACCCCAAAAACATGGGTAGAATGTCCTCCAGGAGTGGCATTAGATAAGGTTTAGGCTCTGTCACTGCAATGAGCCGCCAAAAGTCCAAACAAGGACGTAGCTACCCACTCGCCTTTGGCACCAGCATCACTGGCGAAACCAAAGACAATTTGGAGGGCACATCAAACCCAAATCTATAATATTTTGGACATATTCATCAAGAGCCTCCCAAGCCCAAAGATTCAATAGATAAACTTGACATCTCATTGGCAACTCAGAGCCCTCTTTGAGCTGAAAACTAAATGCAAACTCCCCTATAGGCTGGAAGGCTGCCTCACCCTTGGGTTCAAACACTGATGAAAAATCCTGGTACACCTCTGGCAAACCCTCCAATGGCACGACTGAAGATATTCCCCCCATACGCTTCACTGATGACCCTGGGACGGTAATTACCACTCCCACACATCTGAGCCCCTAGGCGACAACAGCACTTTCCCCTTCATCATATAAAATTGTGAATGGAACTGGCGTCACCTCCTCATCTCCAGCAACACTGTATGAGGCTAATGTGCCACAGCATGAAATTCTTCTTCAAACTCATCTGGGCCTTGTATCAACAGGATTTTGGCCTGCACCTTACAGACCACATTCCTCTTACTTGCATCCGCCAACAACACAAATTCATCCTCCTGCACTGCAATCCACATTTTCTTTCCCACTCTTCATCTACATAACTATTATCAGCTCCAGTGTCCACCAGGTCCAGGACTTTTTTACACTCCTTCTTCCCAAGACATCCCGCACTTCTATGGGTAAAAATAAATATGAATAAAGCAAAGAAGGCGGTTTATTCTGGGACACCGGCTTCACTGGTTCCTTGCAGAGAAAATAAGGTTCAATTTTCTTCTTAATTGGGGCCTCAGGGACCTGAATGGGGGCCAAAGCCATCGCCGCCTCTGGCAATTTGCCGCCCCCCCAGGCTCCCTCTGGCCCTTTCCTCACTCCTCCACGTATCTGAACCCTTTGAGCTGTGCACTTTCTCTGAACCTGCTCGTCTCATTGCCTCCTGCCCTTAAAAACCACCTGGGAACCGCATCAACTCCTGGCGAGCCTTATGTAAGGCCACCTGCTGCTCCACCTGCAAGGCCAAGGCCACCTCTTCCTCCAACGTTTCCGCAGGACGCACTGCTTCCATTTCCTTACACCAAATCAGCCTTAAAATATTTATGGAACATGCGAAGAAGCTGGGACTCTGGCGCCTTAGCTTTAGCCAGTGCCTGGAACATCCAACCATATTCCTCCACATACTTCCTCCCCTGACTGCACTGTGGCAACGCTGAACAAGCTGAATCTTGCGCCTAATCTAGACACGCCGCTCAGTTAATCAAACCAAACGCTCCTCTGCTGAGATAAGCAACCCGCCTGCTCCTCAAAACATTCCCCTACCCAGTTTGAAAGCATCACAGGCAAGGTCACCAAAACTTGGCTCAACTGTAAAGAAAATGAATACTCAACCCCTGACGCCTTTGTCAATTGCCCTTGGAACTGAACCCGGCCAAACGTCTGATGAATCTGCTCAAAATCCTCTGAACTCAGCATTGATGGAATCCTTTCTCCAGTCTTAATCAGTCCTACCACTTTCTCACCACAGTTGGGACACACACTTCAGCACCCAGTATACCTCACAAAGCAAAAACACTGCAAAAGTATCACCATCTAAAGCGTCACGGAATGGTGATACCACACAGGGAACACAACTTCTCTTGACTCCTCTTTTGCTTGCCACCACAATGACAGGAAAGTAAGTGAGTTCTGTATAATGTAACGCACCATCTCCTTCCAATGATTCACAAAGGAATTGAGAAGCAGGACCCAAGTCAACGACAAAAGATCAGACAAAGTCCCTAAAGCCATTCTTCTGGTGCATGCATTACAGGAACCGTGGATAAACACCCATTGGGGGACAGTTGTGAGTATGCTTACCCCAAGCAACATGCTCTGACCCCAAGACAAGGTGTATATGGAGGCAATAGCCTTCCCAAGCTCGCTCCTAAGATCCTCCTGTTTGTATAGGCAAAACATGGCCGCTGTTAGACTAAATATTCAAATATAAACCTCAAAAGAAAATAATAAAAATAGGTAAGGCTCAAGAACGGCTTTATTGAATATAATTTAATCAAATTGATAGAAAACGGAACTAGAAAACCTATCCTTCTTAAGTCCCTTCTCCTATAGCTCTCTGCTGCAAGCATAGATCAAGCTCATCCATTATGCTTGACACTATGTTTTTTGAAATATACCATAAGCAATCCCCAATTAAAATAAGCCGGATTGAAATCTGTAGTGGCTGAGCCACCACACCAAGAATTGTTCCAAATCTGATTTAAATCTACCTCTAACCAAGACCCACACACTTCAAAACCATTTGGTTCGATTCCATGCCTGAAAAACTTCTAACTTCCGTCCTTCCCCAGTCTCAGTCCCAACCTGTGGTCTAGCCAACACTAATTCTCTCTCACCCCCTCTATCTTCCACTCCAGCTTGTCCTATCTTATCAAAGATTAGGGCAATGTGATGTTGAGGGGAAACCTTAACCATCCAAATCATCATTTTGGTGTCTTACTCCAGCTTGATGCTCAATTTTGTAGTCATAAGCTTGAAGCTTTAATGCCCAGTGGGTTAATCGGCCCTCAGGCTCTCTTAAGTTGTTCAACCGTCTTAGGGATGCATGATAAGTATTTGCTTTGAAATGAGTGCCATTCAGGTAGACCCAAAATTGCTTGCAAGAATATATGACCGCTAAACATTCTCTTTCCGTCACCATGTAATTTCTTTTATGAATATTTAAGGTCTGACTTGTGAAAACAACTAGATGTTCTTCACTGTCTATCCCTAATTTGAGATAATATGGCCCCACTGCCATTAGGGGTGCGTAAGTACGGACAATAAATTCTCAATCAAGGTCTGGATATCAAAGAACAGGTGCTACCAATAGTGCCAATAAGAGTTGAGTAAATGCGTTTTGACAGCTGGAGTCCAGTTGAATGAGACTTTATCTTTTAGTAGATATAAAAGCATCTCTCCAAGTTGTGTTAAGTTGGCAATAAATTGGTGATAGTACCCAATCATGCCTATGAATACTTGAATATTGCGCTTGGATTAAGACTGTTTCATTTTTGAAGATGACATTTAACTTAGAGGTTTGGGGATGAAGAACAACTTTGTCAATTACAAAAATGAGATATTTCAGCTGATCTTTGAAGGACTAGCACTTTTTGAGCTTATTTTTTAAAATTGCAGCTGCTAGCCTTCTGATAACCTCCTTTAAATGTTCCAGGTGGTCATCGAAAAGTGCAGTTGAAAACGTTGGTATTGTCAAGGTACACTAGTACACATTATAACATCAAATCTCCCTGGATTATGTCCATGGCCCTCTGAAAGGTAGATTGGCATTGCAGAGCCCTTGAGGCATTCTCGTCTGCTGGAATAGGCCCTCTTGTGTTATAATGATATTTCTTGCGTTCCTCTTTGAGCAGATCTATTTGCCAATACCTGCTGATAAGGTCCATTGCTGAGAAGAACTTCGCGCCCCTAGCCTGTCCAAGGCATCATCAATTCATGTCAGGGTTTAAGAGTCCTTCTTTATGATGTTTAACTTCTGATAATCAATGACTACACAGGTGCTTCTATCCTTTTTATTCATTTACAAAATTTGGGCTTCCCAGGGACTTTTTAAAGGCACTAACATGCCTCAGATGAGGATTTTCTTAATCTCCTTGGATACAGCTTCTTCTGATGATTTCAAACATCTAATTGGGCATAATCAAATCCGTTTATGATCTACAGTATCAATATTGTGGATGACCTTTAGCACATCCCAAGTTGAAATCATCTTATGCGAATATTTCCTAATATTTAGAAAATAATTTTGAGCTTGGTTTTTCCCAGAATTAGTCAGGTTACTTAAATCGGCCATAGGGACAACATTATTAATGCTGAGTAGGTCCTTATCAGGTTGCCCTAATTTGACAAAAGTTCCAAACTCATGGAATGAGTAAATTTCCGTGGTAGGGAACAGATGCAGAAAAGTGATTGTTTGATGTCATTTGATGAAGATGAGCCAATTTTGCAGGTTTGTACACAAGATGTGAATTTTTCCATGGCCAGGAATGATAACACCAGGGATGATGTTCAGCTCAAATTGAGATTTAGACCATGGTTGATATAATTCACCATAAAATCCTTCTAGGATATTAATTGTCAGCCCAGTTGGTAAAATTACTTGATCTCCAGATGATATAGTAATGTGCTGATTTGACCAAAATGGGATGCCCTTTGACTCATTGATCTGGATGGGTAGTGTTTTTATCTTCGACAGCACTTTTACATACTCAATTGGGACTACTCAATCTTTGTAGGCCAGATTATGAATAGGCTGGGCTTCTTTTTCTCAACTTCACTATCCTTGATATATTAAAGTGGGACAGCCTGGCCAAGAATGGTGAGAGTATCGATCTTATGATTAGTAACAACACCATATCTCCTTAGGAAATCAGTCCCAATTAAAATACAATAGTTCATATTTGGCAACACTATAGCATGTGCTGTCACTACATTAGATCTAAATCTGAGAGGTAAGGTACTGTATGCACCCAGCGATTTGGTTGTATGCGCTCCAGCTGTACCATATTCCTGACAGTGGGCAACATTGGGTGCAATTTTCAACTTTTCAACTAACTTTGTGCTGACTATATCTATAGGAGCACCACTAAAGATGATGGCCTAAACTCACACCTTGTTTAATGCTATATTCACATAACTACATTTTTAGTAATTTCAGAAGTATTTATTGTGTGAATACTGTGACTGATGCATTTTTCCAGATGTGATTTCAGACTTGAGCAAATATCTGGAAATTTAAATGCTAAGGTCTTCAAAAAATGGATACTTGTACATTGTTAAGCGAAAATAGTTCATTTGAACATCCAGGTTGGAGGTCCAAACCCTGATCATTAATCTGCTTTGCATAAGGTGTTGATACCTCTTTTCCAGGCTTCTTTGGTAATTTTCAAGAGTTTTTGTTTTTGCTTTGGTTTGAGTAGTGACCATAAGGACATCATTAGACAAAATCTGGTGGAGGTTACCTTTGGCAGCACCCTCAGCCTTAAAGAGCTCGCCAGGGTCAGGTAGAATAGTTTGGTGAACATTGGTGGAGTTAAAGTATTCCGCCTCTACTCCACCTGCTCTTTTCCCGCCTCGCTGTCACTGTTGATTTCTAGAGCAACGTTGACCCCAGGCTTTTTGTTGGACCATCTGTAGCATTGGCTAAAAAATGTCCCTTTTGGCCACAGTTGTGGAATGTAATTAGCACTGTTTGCTGTTTTTGTTCAAATTTTTTGGTTTGTAGTTTGGGAAGTTTTCCTTTGGTCAGACATAGTGTTGCTTTTTGTTCCTGAAACTTGGGGTTTTTGCTGATCCTTGGCCCAATTAGGGGTATCAAAACTGTGGGAACAGCTTCTTAAGTAATTGTTAAGATCTTGGGTTTCCATTTCTCCATTAATTTCAGGTATCATGACATGTTATAGTCATGGTAAGGCATGACTGCATGTTCCATTGCAATCTTAGCGTCAAAACTTATCTATTGCGTTGCACCCAAATAAGAATTGTACCATATGGAAAAATCTGTCCTCTAAGTTCTTAATAGTCTCATTTTTCTTGAAATTATTATTAAGAAGCTCTTGTTTTAGGCCTCTAATTTTCCAGGCCCTCCAAAGTGTTTTGTCACCGCATTTTTGGCATCCATATAGGACCAATCAGTGCCCAAATAGGGCCTCACGAGGTCACAGCTATGGGCATTTAGTGAGTTAATTATTGCTAATCCATTTGCATGGTCTGATGCTCCCCACATTGCTTTTTAGATAGCTTGAGAATTGAGTGAACGTTCCATCCCTACCAAACTTGGGCAAGTTCAATGGTTTAAAGTCATCTCGCCCTGTTTCAGGCATAGGGGTTGTAGTTCTTTTAGTACTTGAAAAATTTGGTGTCTTGGTGTATCATATCTAAAATTGGCCCTCATTCCTGTTGGGGAGTATCTGGAGTTGAGATTGATGCCAAAATTTTAGGCATAGGTTGGATGTTCAAAATATCAATTTCTTTATCAGTGACACATTCTGATGATTCAATTTCATGATATTGTTCCAAACTACTGGATTCTGATACTTGAATTTTGCCTTATTTGTTTTTCTAAATTGTTTTTTGGCCAAATGGGCAGAGCTTACTCCAATTTCTCTATTGGAAAAACTTGGTGAGCACTGGAAGTTTTGTTTTTAGAGAGATTCATATTTTTAAGGTTGTTGTCAGATTCTGGTGGTTGACTCAAAAATAAACCTTTGAAAACCACCAGATTGGGCTGATTATCCTTTCAACACTTGAGCTAACGCCTATTGCAATTATACAATTTGGGCCAATTATCTCAATGACAATTTGAACGATTATTTTATCAGGCGCTCAGCCCAAATACACTCACATAAAATTGCCAATTTTTGATTCATCAAATCTTGGCAATTGGTCCCAATTATCAGAACACAATCAACTTAATCGTATACAAAATATTTTGGGGAAAACCCAAAGTTAACATTTGAAAATCCTGTGGACTTCAGATGAACAAAAAACGTAATCAATTTCCTGACTGAGGAGAAATTTGTATGTTGATATGTGTAATTGGCACAATAGCACTTGCACTTTTTGCCCAAAAGGGGTTTTTTAGTGCTAATGATGAAGAGTCCTGCCAACGTCCCAATCAGGAGTGTGTCATTTACTTCAAATGAGGCCAAAATTTCACTGAAGGTGTGTTTCATCAGCAGTATGATGAAACTGAAATCCAGAAGATCTTAGGACAACTTTGCATGCTTTTATCGCAATTTTTGTACTTGAAATCCTCCCAATTTTGAGATTATTTTGCCACCAATGAACCTGTAAGTCTTGGGGAACGTCCTTTGGCTCTCAATTGGGCCATCTTCCCATTCCCAAATAAAAAGACATCGAAGAGGATGGTGGTACCCCTCATCACTCAGGGCAACCTCGCTCACATAGTAGATGAGCGATGGGTAACAGCTCATCTGCTTCGGATCCCACTCCAATACCCACACTTACCTTGGCAGAACTTTTGTGGGGAATTAGCAAAATCTGTGCCAAGTTTATCAATTTGAAACTGGTCAGATCTAATTTGGTTGTCAATCTGGCTGATGCGCAAAATTTTAATGGCTGAAAAAGCATGAAGGATGAGATATCAGCTGGATCGCCTGACAGTTCCAATTCAATCTCCAGACCAGTTGAACAAAAATCAGGCGCTATCAACATAAGTTCAAAGCCCTCAGATAGTAATTTGGGCGCTGCGCCCAATGTGCTGCTTTTGACTGAACTAACAGTTAAACAACTGAGCGCGGGCAGGTTGGCTGTCCAAACCCATTCCCAACCAAATGGACCCATCCCTATAAGGGATGGCCTTGGGGGATTCCCATCACCCATCAGGCCAAACGCCGTCATGCTAATCTTGGAAATGTAGTTGAGCCCTGGTTTGGACGTTTGAGGTTGAACTGACAGAGACTCAGCCCGCTGCCAAATTTTGCAATGTCAGTTCTTAAAGAATAAACCCCCCATTCCCAAACAATTTGCTGGTTGGTCCAAATTTGTGGGCCCCAACCCCATCCTGTCACTACCCAGTCGACCACTTTTAATCAGTTGCATGGCACTGAGAAAATTGTTAGTCAATTTTCTTACTTTCCTTTCTTAATAAAATTTTGCCAAAAGAAATTTTAATAATTTTTATTTTCCGTTTTGATCGCATCCCAGATGGCTTTTCCCAGGTGGTCCATCGCCCTGCACTCCAGGTGGGCTTTACCAATTCTTTTGGTCACTATGGCTCCCTCTATCATCAATTGGGCCTAGAGAGTCTGATACTTTTGGTCTTACAACCCCGCTCTTGTTAATTTTTGACACCAATACATGGGGATCTTATGGCCCTATGTACAACAATGGAAAAAGAGAATCCATCTCCACATTGCCCCCGATGAGTTAGCCGCTCAAGATGAGAATCTCGTCAAGACTATCCTAGCAACCCCACCTCATGCAGTGAGAATCACTGAGTCAGGAATGGTTTCAGTGTGGTTTGCCTTTAGAATACTCCTTACCCTGTTGTTACGCCACCACTTCGTGGTATCCCATTTCCCAGCTCCATATCAAGTCATACAGTTGACAATGCCTCTGGCATTCTGGCTTGCTTTTTGGGTGCTCACACATCCTGTCTGGCAGACCGGTCTAAACTTCTTCAGCCATTTCCATGACAGAACCTAAAAAAAGGTTTCAGTAATAGGCCAAGCTGAGTGGCAAAATAGCTGTTAAAATTTTTGTGCTGGAATGTGGCCAGGATATGCCCTAGAGATATAAATACCGGCGCCTGGCCTAATGACCATTATCTAATAAATAGCTTCTAATAAAAGTAATATTTATTTTATCCTTTTCCTGGTTTCTTATCCCTAATCCCAACCTTGGAGAAGTGTTGACAAACTGGAAGGACTGAATCCCCAGTTTGTATTTAATCCTGCCTCAGAAGAAGTTCTTTATTTAAAAGGAAAATTTACACCCAAAATTTTAGCCATAAGAGTCGAGGCAAATTTAGTAGGCCTAGTGAGTTAGTAGATGGTCTGAATCCCATAAACTACAGGCACAATTGAGGATCAACCATTGAAACTTCAGCCCAAATAGATGTGCAGTAAGGTCAATTTTAAAGCAAGTGATCCTCGGATTTTGACAACTGGTGCTCACTTAAAACTGGTTACATTCTCCAAAATAGATTTATGTAACCAATTCCTGGAAGAACCGGCCAGATGAGAAAGTGACAACAAGATGGAAACTAGAGACAATGAAATCTCAGATTATTTTATTACCAGCTGCCACAGCTCTGAAGCGGATACCTCCTACTCCCTGTATCTTATCACAGTGGGGGGAGCTCATGCAGACGCAATCAGCCCAATTGATCTTACATCTTCAAGAATAAAAGCTATGCTGGAAACCCTATATCAGGGTTTTAGTATTGGTGCTTCAAAAATCGATCCCTCCTTCAGCCTGTTCTACTATCTTAAGGATCAGGCACTCAAGATGGAGATATATATGAAGTACCGCGACGCTACCATGGCATCTCTTGCCAGATGTCTCACTGACAGTCAAGCAACTAATTAATTTCTGGTTAACTTTGTTCAACCCTCAATTAAGCATACCCAGCGAATATTGCTAGACAAAATCTGGAAATCACAGAATTCTACCATGTGCAAGGTAAGGAACAATCTTCCTGAAATGCCCTACTAGATAAGCTAAATTCCAGTTTTGCTGAAGTCTGAAAGGCAATTGTTGACTATATGGGACTTGCCAATGAAGCTCATGGGAGATTAAACACCCTTGAGGAGCTTCTAAACAGAGGAGTCCCAAAGATAGCCGCAGAAGTTCTGGCCCACCATGGGTTATCACAAGAATGGGTACAAACTATGAATAACCGCTGTTGAAAGATGGAAAGCCATGCAGATTACCTATAGTCTCAATCAGAATGACTTACCATACATGCCATCTCGGGCCAAAGAAATCACCCGGAGTTATGTGTAAAAGTTGATGGCTTTGAATAATATGTTTAAGCCGAGCTAGAAACTATCAAAAAAAAACTTTGAGGACCTTGCAAAGCCAGCTGTCCTGAATAGGGATGGAGAAGATGCTCAGATCAAAGAGGAATTTTCTAAATCTTTGGACTGTGGTGTTGAGATTGCAGGCCAGAAATACTGAAATTACTCAGGAAAATAGAGAACTCAGAATGCAGCTATCAACTGTAGAATCCTAAGGAGACAGTATGGAAAAAAGATATAAAAAGCTTAACAATCAATCAAGCTTTATTCAAAGAGGAGTATGGCAACCTTAAAAAAGATATGAATCCCTCAAACAGCAAGGCTACTAATGCTCGCCCAACTTTGACAAAAAGAAATAGGAAAAAGCTCCACTTATCCGGCCAAAAAGCAGCCTGGGAAAGTAACTAAGGATCAAATCAGGTGCCAGAATCCAGTAGTTTGGAGCAATATTGTGAAATCAAATCATCTGACATTGACACTGATGCAGAAACTGATATTTTGAACATCCTTTTTATGCCTAGAGTCCTAGCATCAATCCTGACTCTAGATACTTCTCAACAGAAAATAGGGCTGATTATGGGCGATGATACACCAAGACGCTCAAGAAGAAGTACAACCCCTATGCCCAAAATAGGGCGAGATGACTTCAAACCGCTGAATTTACCAAAGTTCAATAAGGATGAAAACGTTAACTCTTTCCTCAAATTGTTTAAAAGCAATGAGATGAGCATCAGACCATGCGAAAGGATCAGCACTGATAAACTCACTTGATGACCATATCTGTGACCTCATTATGCCCAATTTGGTGACGATTGGTCATACATGGATGCCAAAATTGCTATAACAAAACAGTTTGGAGGGTTGAGAAACTAGAAGCCCAATAAAGAGAGCTTCTTAATATTGAATTTAAACAAAATGAGATTATTAAGGACTTTTCAGGTAGATTTTTTCATGAGGCACAAGTTCTGTTAGGGTGCAATGCAATAGACAAATTTGCCGCAAAGATTGCAATGGAGCACGCAATTATGCCCTTCCGTGAACTGCACAATGTTATGCTGCCTGCCTTCAATGGAAGCTTGGAAATCCAAGAGCTTACCAACTACTTGAGAAGCTGTTCCCATAATTTCAACACTCCTAATCAGGCCAAAGATCAGCAAAAATCTCAATTTTTGGGCCCAAAAAGCAACATGATGTCCGACCAGGGGAAAAATTCCCAAAATATGGACCAAAGATTCAATCAAAAACAGCAAACAGGTCCAAATACTTGCCACATTTGCAGTCACCAAGGGCATTTTGCTAGACAATGCTTCAGATGGTCCAACAAAAAGCATGGGGTCAACTTTGCTTTAGAAATCAACAGTGACAATGAGATGGGAATAGAGCAGGTAAAGTAGAGGCGGAATTCTCTAACTAGACCGATTTTCAAACCGTTCCACCTGACCCTGATGAGCTCTTTAGGGCCAAAGATGTTGCTAAAGATAACCTCCACCATATCGTGGCTAATGATATCATGATGGTCACTACCTGATCCACATCAAAAGCAACTAAACCCTTAAAACTTACCAAGGAAGCTCAAACTGAAGTATTAAAACCCTACGCAAAGAAGATTATTGACCAGGGTTTAGACCTCCAATCCAGATGTTCGACCAACCTGCATAAACTTAACAACGTTCAAGTAGCCATTCCCATGAAGACCTTAGCAGATAACTTCCCAGAATTTTCTCAAGTCTGAAATCGCACCTGGAATCAGGCAGCAATCACAGCATTTACACAATAAATACCTCTGAAAACTGCTATGAATGTACTTATGTGGACATAGTGGTAAACAAGGTGTGAGTTCGGGCCATTGTTGATAGCGGTGCTCCTATTAATATAGTCAGCACAAAGTTGGTTAAAAACTGAAAATTGCGCCTGATTTTGCCCATTGTCAGGAGTATGGAACCGCTGGAGCGCATACAACCAAATCGCTAGGCGCCTACAGTAACCTACCACTCCAATTTGGATCCATTGTAGTAACAGCACCTGCCATAAAGTTGCTAAATACAAACTATGATATTTTAATTGGGACTGATTTCCTAATGAGATATGGAGTTGTTACCAATCAAAAGGACGATACTCTCACCATCCTGGGCCAGGCTATTCCACTTTACTACAACCATGATAAGGCAGTCAAAAAAAGAAACCCAGCCTATTCATAAATCTGGCCTACAAAGATGGAGTCATCCTGATTGAGTATTCCAAAGCTTGATCAAAAATAAAGCCACTTTCCAATCATATTGATGAGTCAAATGGCATTTCACTTTAATCAAATCAGACCATCACTATACCATCCAGAGAACAAGTAATCATCCCGATGGGACTAACAATTAGTATCCCAGAAGGCCTTTATGGTAAAATATATCAACCATGGTCTAAATCTCGATTTAACCAAAGATTGCCCTGGTATTATCATTCTGGGCCACGGAGAGATACATATCTTATGTGAAAACCTGCAAAATTGGCCCATTTCCATTAGGTGACATCAAACAATCGCTTTTCTGCATCTGTTCCCTATCACAGAAATTCACTCATTCCATGAGTCTAGAACTTTTGTTGAATTAGGGCTCCCCAATAAGGACCAACTCAGCATAGATAATTTTGTCCCTATGGCCAATTTAAGCAACCTGACCAACTCTGAGAAAGGCCAAGATCAGGAGTTATTCTCTAAATACTGAGAAATACCTACACAAGATGATTTCAACTTGGGTTGTGCTAATGGTGTCACCCATAAAATTGATACTGGAGATCATAAACCTATTCAATTACGCCCAATTAGATGCTCGAAATTATCAGAAGAGGCAGTATCCAAGGAGATTAAGGAACTCCTCAATTGCGGCATGCTAGTCCCTTCAAAAATTCCATGGGCCACACCAATTGAAATAGTAAAGAAGAAGGATGGAAGCAACTTGTTAATCAACTATCAGAAGTTGAACAACATCACAAAGAAGGACTTGTACCCACTGCCATGAATTGACAACGCCTTGGATAGGCTAGGGGGCATGAAGTTCTTCTAGGCAATGGATCTTATCAGCAGATATTGGCAAATAGATTTTCCCAAAGAAGAGCACAAAAAATGTGCAATCATAACCCAAGAGGGCCTATTCCAGCTGACGAGAATGCCTCAAGGGATCTGCAACGCCCTGGCCACATTCCAACGGGCAATGGACACAATCCAGGGAGATTTGATGTTGTCATGTGTACTAGTGTACCTTGATAATATCAACGTTTCCAGCCGCACTTTTATCGACCACCTATAACACTTAGAGGAGGTTTTCAAAAGGCTAGATGCTGAAAACTTAAAAATCAAGCCCAGAAAATGTCGATTTTTCAAAGACCAACTGGAATACCTCGGATTTGTGATTGATAAAGTGGTTCTTTATCCCCAACCCTCTAAGTTAGATGTCATCTTCAAAATGAAACAGTCTGAATCCAAGCGCAATATTCAAGTATTCATAGGCATGATTGGGTACTATCACCAATTTATTTCCAACTTCACACAACTTGGAGAGCCACTTTTCTATCTGCTTAAAGATAAGGTCCTATTTGACTGGACTCCAGCTTGCCAGGATGCATTTGACCAACTCAGATCAGCCCTATTAAGCGCGCCTGTTCTTCAATATCTGGACTTTGATTGCAAATTTTATCATCCAAACTGATGCATTCCAAACAGCAGTGGGGGCCATGTTATCCCAGGTTGGAGAAGATGGTGAAGAACATCATGTTGCCTTTGCTAGTTGTACCTTAAACATTCATGAAAGGAACTACACGGTGACAGAACAAGAATGCTTAGCTGTCATATATACTTGCAAGCAATTCTGGGTCTACCTTCATGGTACTCATTTCATAGTTATTACCAATCATGCTTGCCTAAGAGGTTGAATAACTTAAGAGAACCTGAGTGCCGATAGCACGCTGGGCATTAAATCTTCAAGCCTATGACTTCACTATCAAGAATTGAGTGGGCGCAAAACACCAAAACGCCGACTGTCTATCCTGACTACCCACCATCACAACAATTAGTTGGGCTGCCAATGAGTTGTTTATGTCAGATCACTGGATAGTATCAGGATAAGCCCAAATCCTCCAAAAAATACTATCAGATCTAAGAAAAAATACAACCATTGAAAACAGGACTCTTTACAAGATCGTTGAGGACAAAAAGTTTATTTTCCCAAGACCATCAGCCTGAACAGACTTAATAATGGCAGCGCATAAGGCCATAGGGCATGGCGGATTCAAGAAGACAAAAGAGCATCTGAAGCAATTCTACTACTGGGAGTCAATGCATTTTGACATCCAAGAAATGCTAGAATGCTGTGCAAAGTGCCAAGGCGAAAAACAATTCCAAAAAAACTGCTTACCAGGTTGTTCGGCCCAACTTTGCCTGGCACACTGTATCTATCAATGTTGTTGGCCACTTCCAACAAGCAATATGAAGGCCAAGTACATAATCATAGTCATTGACCACTTGACCAAATGGGTTGAGGCCAAGGATATTTGGGAAGCTGGATCAGCAACCACTGCCATGTTTGTACTTGAAAACATCATCCACAAACATGGATGTCCCCAGGTTATTCTGACCAATAACAGAACCAACTTTACCGCCAATGTCCTTGCCATGCTCAACCAACTAATGGGAGTATGAGGTGTGCTTTCTGCTCCCTATCACCCCAAAACTAATGGTACTGTTGAGCATGCAAATGGGACATTGGTGAACATCATCCAGAAATTAACCTCAGCCAAACCATCCAGATGGAGTACTTATCTAAGTTCGGCAGTCTTTGCCTACAATATCTCCTACCATTCATCAACCAGGATGTCTTAATTTCAAGTATTATACGGTAGACACCTGGCTCTACCAACGCTGCTATATTCAGCCCTAGAAGATCACAGTGAAAACACTTACCCTCAGTACGTTGAAAAGCTTGCAAATGCCTTAATCAAACTACAAGCTCAAGCCTTTGACAACAGTTTCACCAAGAAAAAGGACCAACATCAAAAAGACTTAGAGAATCACTACCCACTGACCAAATTTGAAGTTAACAACGAAGTTTTAGTTTTGTAACACCCACAGTTCTGGCTGAATGCAAAAGTTAGATTGCATCTGGGTTGGGCCATTTGAAGTGATTGAGAAAACATCTAAGTCCATATACACCATCAAGGATATTAAGACCAGCCATAAATACAACTGAGTCCATGCAAAATTCCTAAGAAGGTTTAATAAGCAGGCCGATTAAGAAAAGAAAAAGTTGAATAAAAACATAAAAACATAAAAATACAAAAACATAACCAAAACTCAATGTACAAAAAATACTTATAGTTTTATACTAATTAATATTTTAGTTCACACTTGAGGTTGGGGAGGGGATCCAACTTCAGACTCAACAGGCATTTGAGTCATCATTCTTCAAACCCATTGGCCGGTCCAGCTGAAGTTATCAATAGAAAAACCAATTTTATTCTCATCAGGTGTTCAGGCTGATGAGAAAAGACCAACATAGGCTAATCGGGAATCATAGGACTTATGTTTGAGACAAGAGGGTGAAATGTCAGATTCTGGTGGTTGACTCAAAAATAAATTTTTGACAACCACCAGATTGGGCTGATTATCCTTTTAACACTTGAGCTAACGCCTATTGCAATTATACAATTTGGGTTAATTATCTCAACAAGAATTTGAACAACTATTTTATCAGGCGCTCAGCCCAAATATGTTTGCATAAAATAGCTTATATTCAATGCATCAACTCTTGGAAATTGGTCCCAATTATTGAAACACAATCAATTTAATCCTATACAAAATAATTTGGGGACAACCCAAAGTTAACATTCTAAAATCCTGTGGACTTCAGATGAACAAAAAAGTAATCAATTTCCTGACTGAGGGTGAAATTTGTATGTTGTACGCATAATTGGCACAATAGCACTTGTGCAGACCTCCTGAAAGGGTTAATTAATGCTATCAAGGAAGAGGCCTGCTGACGTCCCAATTAGGGGTGTGTCATTTACTTCAAATGAGGCCAAAATTTCACAGAAGGTGTGTTTTGTCAGCAGTATGACGAAACTGAAATCCAGAAGATCTTAGGACAACTTTGCATGCTTTTATCACTATTTTTTAGTACTAGATGGTAATGCTTTTATCACTATTTTTGTACTTGAAATCCTCCCAATTTTGAGATTATTTTGCCACCAATGAACCTAAGAAAAGGTTTCAGTAATAAGCCAAGCTGAGTGGCAAAATAGCTGTTAAAATTTTTTTACTGGAATGTGGCCAGGAGATGCCCTAGAGGTATAAATACTGGCGCCTGGCCTAATGGCCATTATCTAACTATAGCTTCTAATAAAAGTAATATTTAATTTAACCTTTTCCTGGTTTCTTATCCCTAATCCCAACCTTGGAGAAGTGTTGACAAACTGGAAGGACTGAATCCCCAGTTTTTATTTAATCCTGCCTCAGAAGAAGTTCACAATTATGAAGGAAAAATTATGCCCAAAATCATCCAGAAGAGTCAAGGCGAATTTAATAGGCCTAGTGAGTTAATAGACGATCCAAATCCCATAAACTACAGGCACTATCGAGGATCAAACATCAGAACTTCAGCCAAAATAGATGTGCAGGATATTAATTGTCAAGCGAGCAATTTTTGGATTTTGACAGTTGTCATGTTTCTTTTTGAATAAAGCTTGATTTGACGTTATGCTTTTAATATCTTTGGTCATACTGTCTATTCAGGAAATTTGCAGTTAATAATTGTATTCTGAGTTCCCAATTCTCTTGAGTAATTTCAGTATTTTTGGCCTGCAATATTGACACAACAGTCTAAATTTTGAAATTCCTCTTTGATCTGGGAATCCTCATCTTCCCTGTTCAAGACTGCTGGTAATGTTGTAAGATCTTCAATATTTTTATTCACAAAACCAAGCTAAGTCCAAACATAATTCTCAAAGTTAACGTGTTTTGAATTTAATTCCAGGTGCTCTCTTTGGCCTGAAGTGGCCTGCATGGTGAGTCGTTCTGTCTGAGATAATAGGAAATCAGAATTAATTTTTCAGTTTTTGCCAGTGGGTATTCATGTTTTTTACCCATTCATGTGATAGCCCATAGTGAGAAAGAACTTCTGCGGCTATCTTCAGGACTCCTTTGTTTAGTAGCTCCTCAAGGGTGTTGAATCTCTCATGGTCTTCATTGGAAAGTCCTGTATTTTCCACAATTGCCTTTTGGACTTCAGGTAAACTGGAAATTAATTTGTCCAGTAGAGCATTTTGGGAAGATTGTTTATCCCCTTGTACATGGTATATTTCCATGTGTTCCAGATTTTGTCTAAAAAAGGATTTGCTGTATGGCTTTTTTAGAGTTTGACAAAGTTAACCAGGAATTCATTAGTTGCTTGACTGTCTGTGAGACGTTTGGAAAGAGATGCCATGGTTGCATCGCATTAATTCATGTCTATCTCCATCTTGAGCGCCTGATCCTTAAGGTAATAGAACAGGCCAAAGGAGGAATCAATTTGTGAAATACAAATCCTAAATCCCTAATATAGAGTTTCCATCATAGCTTTTACTCTTTTAGATGTAAGATTAATCAGGCTGGTTGTATCTACATGAGATCCCCCTCATTGTGATAAGATCTAGAGAGTAGGAGGTACCCACATCAGAGCCTTGGCGGCTGGTATTAAAATAATCAGAGATTTCCTTGCCACTAGTTACCATCTCATTGTTGCTATCTATCCTGGTTGAATCTGTCAGTAACTGGTAGTGTGAGTCCATTTCAGAGAGTGTCAACGATTTTGAGTGAGCACCAGTTTGTTAAATTTTGAGGACCGCTCACTTGATAAATTAATTCCTGTACAGCTAATTGGGAAGAAGTTTGGCTGAAAGATCCTTAATTTAGCCAGTGTCTTATGGTACTTTGACCATTTGGAAGCTCACTAGGATTATTTGAAATAACCTGACTCTTCTGGTCAATTTTGGGCTTTATTTTCCCTTCAAATATAGGAACTTCTACTGAGGCAGGCAAAGATACAAGCTGAGAACTCTGAATTGTCAGCTTGTCAACTTTTCAAGAAAAGTCACTGATAACAAACCAGATAAAGAGAATTAAGAAAACTATATCTTAGGGGTGGTTAGCCTGGTAGGTAAAACTGCTTCCACCCTAGTGCAGGTTTTGATTTTGAAACCTGTACTGGCTAGAAAAATCCTTAGTGTGGTATATTTGTCCCAAGGTCAACCCACCTCAAATATTTTTTAAGAAAACTAAATCTTTAAATAAGAGACATTATCAGATGCTAATTCATTAGGCCAGGCGCCAGTATTTATACCTCTAGGGCATCTCCTGGCCACATATCAAGCGTGCAATTTCCACAGATAATTATTTTCCACCTCATTTCAGCCCTTGAACTGATACAATTATGACCTATTGCTAGGACCATTGGTGGCAAAATAATCTTATATTTGGGAAGACTTCAGGTGAAAAAATGCAATACAAAGACTATCACTTTTAGTGGCTTTTCTTTCTCGTAACAATCACTTTAGTTACTACAATATAATTTGAACAGCAAATTTGGATAATCACACACAGGATGGGCGACTTTAATAACAAAAATAATACAACATGGGCGAGCGTCGCGGCAAGTGGTGCGCTTAATGGTGCAACTAAGGGCAAGAAACGCCCTGGAGGGGGACCAGGAACCCAATATGCAAAGAAATCGCAACCTCAGACACCATCTGGGCTTATGGTATTTACTGTAAAGCACGCGCAATACATGTACATTCAATTCAACCAACCTTTTTCAAAGGTGGAACATGGGATCAGACTCTTCCTTGGGGATGAGTCACCAACCCTGTGGGAGAAAACATGTGAGGCACAGCCCTCACTTTTCCCTCACATGGTGTACGTAGCCACCAACAACATGGGCCGCAGCTGGATCAATATTGGTTTTGAAACAGCCGATGAAGCCAATGCTGCAGCAAAAATCTGCGTGGACATTGCCCTCCCTGAGGGCAAAAAAATTGTGCGCACCGCGCGCACCAGATGGAACAAAGCAAAAACTTTGTTCATCTCCTTTGACTCACTCCCCACCAACCTTCCTCATAAGGTAATCGAGGAGGAGCTCCGCAAAGGTCTTGTGGCCTATGAAGAAATCCAACAACTTGAATTACAGTGATTTCGCTTAATGCCCGACCTGTGCACGGGCAAAGCTATCGCTGTAATCAACCCCTTCCCAGAAGTGGAAGAGGATTTATCCAGAATTCACCGCGCAGCAGAATTTCACTTTGCAGATGGGGGCCAGTCAGCTGCATTCCAAGTTACACCGGAACGCGCACCACCCATTTGCAACCACTGTGGCTCACTGGACCACAAGGAACATGCATGCCCTGTAAAAGAGGGCTTAATGGAAAATGATTTTTGTGAAGAAGCTTTGGATGAAGATAATGAAAACTTCGCCAAAATGACTGATGGCCACCACCCATTCCGCTGGGGTGAAGATGAACTATACTCCATCGTGGACCCAGTTACAAGTAAACAGCGTAAATCAGCACAAAAAGCCCGCAAGAGAGCAGCGGCTGAAGCGGCGGCACACGCGGAATCTGCCATTAACCACAGACAAATTCAGGAGGATATTTCAGATATTCACCGAACCAACCAATCAGAACAATATGCCCAGGTCAAAAATTTTCACAGTAACCAGACTGAGCCACAAAGCGTCATCAGTCATGCACATACTGAGGAACAATGCAACCGCAGTTTGGGTGAAAATGTGGTTCACAATGCTACAAAGTTGAACCTCAAAAATATAAAATCCAATCAACAACCCGCATCAAATCAACATGAGACCTGTGCAGGAAAAGTTGATGCAAATGCAAAAAACTGCAATTCTCTTGAATCATTGGGTCAGATCAAGGGAACCAACAATGGCAGTGAAAGAGTTGGAGTACAGACGTGGAGCATGGCCAAAAATGAGCCACGGTGGGATAGGACCAGAGGGTCCTCCCAACTGCTCCTGAGGCGCCACGGGCACCTCAGTGTCAATAGGGACATTAAATATCGCGGGAGCCAGGGCTCATACATCCCAAGCCAAAAAGCTGGCATTCCTGTGGAAAACCTCTTGTAGACATCTTGGCCATCCAAGAAACCCACTGCCTACAAGGGGAAGAAGAATCCTGGTCAACCAGGGTCGCACCATCACAATCAGTATGGACATCTCACTGTGGGGTGATAGTCCAAAACAACAAAAAATTTAAAATTACAAATTCATCATCACACTTGCACTGTCAAGTCCTTGTAGCAACAATCACATGCCAAGATGAAATAATTTTGTTAGCATGTATCTTGCACCATGCACTGCACCCAAGAGAAAAAAAAATTTTAGAAAATTTCTACCCTCACCCTCCCACCGGATATCATCATGTTAGGCGATTTCAACTGCTGGGATAACCCCAATACAGATCGATGGCCTAATCCCAGGGGATACCCACCTGGACACATTGAATATCGCACAATGAAGGCATCTCTTGGCTTACAGGATGCTCTTCCTCCCAATTTACCAATCCTTCCCCATATGACAAGACCCAACATATGTGAGGGACTGCTCATATCAATGAGTCGTATTGACTACATCCTCATCCCAAAATCCCACCACTCAAGAATCTCTAAATTTACAACAAAAAAGATCAATTTTTCTGATCACCGATTAGTTATGGTGCAGTTAGTGCCAACCCAATCCCACACACAGGTGTCGCCTTGGAGAAAGCTTCACCCAGAAAATATAAGATTGCCTGAGATATCTGATTGGGTTGAAAACAAGGCTACAAACCCAGAATTCACAGCCCCATTCACTTTGGATCCCATTGGAACATGGGAAAATTTCAAAAAAGATTTAATCAACAAAACCTGACATATTGCATCACGCAAGTACACCGCGGACACAGCCACAATCAAGCGTACCTTGGCAGAACTAGACCACCTGGAAATAAATACTCCGAGATCTGGCTATAGCCCTAATTGGGGACACAAATGGGCAGAAATTTCAGCCCAACTTAACAATCTCATCTTTGAACACCAACACAGAATCAAAGTATTGAACAAAGGTAAGTTCATAAAGGAAGGTGAAACCTGTTCAACATACTTTTTCCGCCAATTCCACTCCCGCGGAAACCAGCCCATGTGTACACAGGTCCGCAAGACCAACGGCACTGTGGCAACTGACCCTGAGGAGGTCAAGGCGGAAGTACACTGCTATTACACCAAATTATATCGCGATATGCCAACAGATCCACAAAAAATTAAATAATTTATTTAAACTGCCAAGATACAAAGTACACCACCAAATTACAATATACTATCCCTTATCACACGGGAGGAGCTTTGGGAAACAATTCGCGGTGCACCATGTAGGAAATGCCCAGGGCCTGATGGGATACCCTACGAATTTTACAAAAATATTTTTAACAAATTGCCCCCCCTCCTATTGGCGTCAATGAACCAGAGTTTGTTGGAAACACGCCTATTACCAGGAGGCCATGAATCCTACGTTATAACCTTGTATAAAAAGGGTGACAAGTTGGACCTGGCTAACTGGCGCCCAATTGCACTCTCCAACACTGACACAAAAATTCTAACAAAAATTCTAGCAGCTAGATTAGGCGCAATTGCATCTGACGTCCTATCACCCAACCAGTTTGGGTTTATACCAGGGCGTTCAATATGGAACAACATTCACCCTGTTGCAAATATTTGCCAATCCAAAGCAACTGGTGCCCTGGTCTTCTTGGATCAGGAAAAGGCGTATGACCGTGTTAGCTGGCCATACCTAAAAGAATGTCTACATGCCTTCAAACTCCCACCAAGATTCATAAAATGGGCAATGCTCCTAACAGAATCTGCAACCATGGCTGTATGCGGCCCTGGATTCCTAACAAACAAGATTAAACCACACAGAGGGCTCAAACAAGGGGATCCCCTCAGCCCACTGCTATACAATTTCAGCTTTGACCCGCTCCTCCGAGTAACTGACTCACATCTTATGGGGAAAACCGCACAAGGACAACCAACAGTCAAGATACTGGCCTTTGCAGATGACTGCGTAGCAGGTATAGCAAATAATGAAGATGCCCAACAGCTGGAACACACTCTAGAGGAATACTCCAAGGTGAGCAATGCATCGCTCAACAAAAGGAATACAGAAATCATCCTCTTAGGCAAATATACAAACAATTGGGCCACAACATCAGAACCTCACACCAACACTCAAAGAAAAAACCCAATTATTTTACCCTTTGCAACACCTCCTACCACCACTCCTGTCTGACACCTTGGAATCTGGCTAGAATCAGGGGGATATGCTAATGAGACAATGGAAAGTAACCTGTTACAACGGGTATCCAAACGCGTCGCCTCCCTCAAGGGAAGAACCCCAGGATTAACAGGACGAGTTACAGTTGCTAACTCGCTCATCCTCCCAATACTGTGGTACCAGGCCCATGCGATAGCCTTCTCACCTACCTTTATAACCTCAATTCGCGCGCTTATCCAGGGCTGGCTGTGGCCTGGCTCTCACCCTCCTATACGGATGGAAACACTATTTGGCCCACGCTCAAGCGGAGGCATGGGACTAAAAGATTTTGAGAGCCATGCCAATCACATCCTAGGTACCTGGATAAAGGAAATCCTTGCTCCAGACTTCCCACAACAACATTGGTCCAGAGCAGCAAGGACTAACTTTGCACAGGTGCTCAAATTAACCAACCCACATAGTCCACCCAGACTACTTTCATACCTTGCCAAGCACCCTACTGCAACGGGTCCACATGGAACCTCCCCTCATTTCAAACATATCCTCTGAACTATCCGCCATATGGGATGGACCATAGAGAACATGGGTACTATACAGGGAAGGGGACGACCCAGCCCCCAATTCAAATTAAGAAACCCAGAAAACCACCCCCAGAGGGATATGCTCATAACAACCCCAAGCATAGCAAGGATAGAATACCTAGATATGCTGGACATTCCCTATGATTTAACCACACAGAAAGCAATGTGGAAAATGACACACCACCCACTCCTACAACCAAGGATAAGAGCAAACGCCTGGCGCTGTTTGAGAAGGACCTATAGGATGGCGGACCGCTCCAACTCCATCCACAAAACATGTGCAGTATGTAAAGGGGAGGGATCCCTACATCACCGCCTATAAACATGCCCCCCAACCAAAGCTATATGGCAGGAAGTCGCACGCCTGCTCAAGATTCAAAACGAACAGGAATTCTTGATATCAAAGAGTATCTTCGCGCTCTAGATCAAGTCACCAATCACATCTACACTCCGCTCTCTAATAATACCCACTGCAATGTGGACAATACACACAATTGCATTAGATGCGTTCAAGGGCACGGTCCCAACCATTCATGGGATTATTAACAGATTTCATGTCCACTTACTAGAGCACTTCCAAGCCTAGCTCTATGGATATATGAGACCAAGACAAAAAGCGCTTATAGAATCATGGTTCCCACTCTGGTTCCTCCACACAGACCATTTCCTTCACACCTGCTCCATAGCAGGGGAAACCCCCTCAGAGTAGTGCACCAACCCCCCCATACCTGGCAGTCCCGCTGGCAACAGGGGTAACTTGAGTACCCTGGGGTGCCCAATTTTTATATTTCTTAGTTATTCTCTTAGTTTCACATATATTCGGTAATGTCTGTCCCCTGGTCAGCTTACCTTGGTTAAATAAAAAATGCAATACAAAAATGCAAAATTGTCCATGGATCATCCCAATTTAAGTTTTGTCATACAGCAGATGAAATATGACTTCTGGGAAATTTGGCATTGATTTCAATTAAATGACATACCCTTAATCTAGCATTGGCAGGCCACTCTTAATAGCATTAGGTACTCCCAAATGGGCAGTCCATGAACAAGTGCTATCATGCCAATTACAAGGATTGACATACAAAATTCGCCATAGGGTGGAAAATTGTTATGACATTATGATGTCAATCTTATTTTATTTATTTGTTCATGGGATTTTTAAAAATTATTTTCAATATCAATACCTGGATGATTCTTAAGATAATTAGTTCATATTGATCCTGATTAGTTGGGACCAAATGCTAAGATTTTTGTATGTATGTGGGATCCACCAACGGATGCCAAAAATAATTTATTAAAGTGAGAAATTTACTTTTTAATAAAAGTAATGGATAACGCTTTGTTAAGTTTTTTGTGTTTTTATTGTTAAGCAGGGCCAAAAATCAAAAAAGGTCCCCTTCTCAATACTAGTTTTTCCTATTTAAACTAGTTCAGATTTTGAGACCATGTGTATTTGAGGCAGAAGTATACAAAGCTGAGTAATCAAAATTAGGAAATATAGGCTTTCACCTATCAGATTGAAGATAAAAATTTTTTGAGGCAGAACTGACCCATATGATAACAATTTGATGAATTGTATCCAATCACCAGCGAGTAAAATCTTCTCACCTCGGTGGTGGTCAGACTTGTGTGGTAATGATTGGTTAATTTGCACCCTATCATCGTTGCATAAAATCTTTGCACCTCAGAGGCGGTCAGATTTGTGTGGTAATGATTTGTTAATTTTTACCCTATCATCGTCAAGTAAAATCTTCACACCTTGGAGGTGATCAGATTTATGTGGTAACAAACACCTTGAATTCAGCTGTGAATTTGGAGAATTCCTATTATCAGTTCTTACCTTATTACGCCAATTTTGGTTATAATCCTTATTTTTCCAATAGTCAGGATTCCACCAAGAATCCACCAAGGTCTTTTCACCATTGGTACTCATATCATTGATTACCACATTGTTATTCAAATATTGGGCAGGAGATGGGCCAATCATGGTAGCAGATTTGGGAGCACTCATACCTCCAACATTCTTTCTCCTAAAATGAGAAAGTGAATGTCCAACATTTCCCCCCTCAAGAATGTTGGGAGGGGTGTAGG